>LNAC01001402.1:73765-112436 GCA_002007465.1 Ailurus styani | reverse complement strand
GGCTGCTTCCTCCTCTTTCTCTGCCTGCCTCTCTGCCTACTTGTGATCTCTTTCTCTGTGTCAAATAAATAAAAAAGAAAATTAAAAAAAAAGAAATATTCTTGCTCCTTTTTTCAATGATTTTATTTTTAAGTTATCTCTATACCTAAGTAATTCTGATCTTTTGAATGACATATGATTCTACCATCTTAAAAATTAGAAACCTCAGTGCAATTCTTGGCTTTTCCCCCTCACTCTTAAGTCTAGTTAATTAAAAAATGCTTTGGATTTTATCTTAATGTTTTTTTTAAAGATTTTATTTCTTTATTTGACGCAGAGAGAGAGAGATCACAAGGAGGCAGAGAGGCAGGCAGAGAGAGAGGAGGAAGCAGGCCTCGATCCCAGGACGCTGAGATCATGACCTGAGCCGAAAGCAGAGGCTTTAACCCACTGAGCCACCCAGGTGCCCTATCTTAATGTTTTTTAAACATTCTGTCCCTTTATTCCAATAACAACTACATTAGTCAGAGTCCACACCATCTCTTACCTGGATTATTGACATAGGTTCCAAACTGATCCTTTCAGATTCAGGTCTACAAATGAATAACTAGAGATAAGTATGTGAGTGAGAGAGAGATATATATAAAAAGCTAACCATGACATGAAATCAGAGTCCCCAACTGTGTGACTTGAGTTGCCAAAAAACACCTTTGGAAGGGCAATTCCTGGTAGCAGAACCAAAGACCTCATGAAAAATATCAAGCTAAGGAAATTGAGCTTATAAATGATTTGATGAACATTCTTATTATAAATACTGGCTCCCCAAATATAACCAAACCTCTTGATGAGACAAGGGTAAGCTTGTTCTCTCCACAGTAAGGGGGAGCACCACTTTGAGAGAGACTTGATATCATCTGTAAGTGGAGAGGGTGAAGTCAGGAGATTGATGAGATATTTAGTGTATTGTAAGGCGGGCCTTTCAGTTGGGAAAGGGGCTTGGTTATGACTAAGAATCATGATACAATAGTTTAAGATTTGTGGACCCAGCAGTCCACCATTGGACTTTCAGGTTTCAATATCTACAAGTTGAAGATTATAGATCTTCATGTGCCCATGCACTGCATGTGACAATGAACGAAAGTTTTAAATGGAAGGCTAGAAGGGGGAGCTCTCACAACCTACGAAGAGTTGTCAATTGCAGAACACAAAAGGAAGAGATGTACCTCGCATTCCCCCAGGAAAAAGTCAATACCCCAATATCCTTCAATACCCCAGGAGAGAGATTTTCTCCTTATCCAGCAACAGCTCAGCTGATGATAGAGTGCCACAACTCAGCCAGTGAAAAGTCACTACGTTTTGAACTCCCAGTTTACCCAACAGACTTTGTATTTATAACAGCCCCTCTCAACTCCCTGCTTTCGTCTATGAGTGTTTCTTTTCTTTGCTCTGCAGACTTGCCTATGGTTTTGCCATAGCTTGCCTGTCCTGGATTGCAATAAACCAATTTTGCTAGTAAAATAACTGAGAGTTTTATTTTTTTATTTTTTAAATTTATTTTAATATTAAAAAGATTTTATTGATTGACTGATTGTTGGGGGGAGCAGAGGGAGCAAGAGAGAAAATCTCCAGGAGACTCCCCACTGAGAGAGGAACCCAATGCAGGGCTCTATCTGAGGACCCTGAGATCATGCCCTGAGCTGAAATCAAGAGTCAGACACTTAACCAACTGCACCACCCAGGTGCCCCTTAATTTAATTTTTTAAGTAATCTCTACATCCAACATGGGGCTCGAACTTACAACCCTGAGGTCAAGAGTCACGTACTCCACTAACTGAGTCAGCCAGGCACTCCCGACAGTTCTATTTTTAAAGTTAACCCTTTTATCCTATTGTATTCTTCCATGACTTTTCATTCTTCATCAAGCCTAGTATAAAAACACTCAGGTTTAAGTGTTTTTGTTGGGGGGATATCTTAATTTCCTTATGAAGTCTCCCATGTTATGTAAAACTTAAATAAATGTGTAGGCTTTTTTCTTATTAATCTGTCTTTTGTTGTAGAAATCCAGCCAAGAACCTGGCAGGGTTGAAGGAAAAACATTTTTTTCCCCTACACTGACTTCCAGGAACATAGTATTCAGATAAATTTCAGTGTTGTCATATGTACTCCTTATGTGTTAGACTGTTGGGTTCACATGGGTTTTATACCCCTTTTTATGCAAGGGTAGAACTTCCTGTAGAATATTTCTGGTCTGTACATGTTTTTTTGAACATCAATGATGAGAACCAGTTGTTTCGAGAAGAATGTTTTATTTATTTATTTTTAAAAAGATTTTATTTATTTGACACACAGAGAGAGATCAGATCACAAGTAGGCAGAGAGGCAGGCAGAGAGAGAGGAGGAAGCAGGCTCCCCACTGAGCAGGGAGCCCGATGTGGGCCTCGATCCCAGGACCCTGAGATCATGACCTGAGTCGAAGGCAGAGGCTTTAACCCACTGAGCTACCCAGGCGCCCTCGAGAAGAATATTTTAGATAGAACAACCAGGACAAATCTCTTTGAGGAAGTCATTTTGGAACAGAGATCTGAATTCATGAAATAAACAACCCATGTAAAGTGGAAAAATATTCCAGGCAGAAGGTACAGATGAGCGTATGGACATAAATGAGACCACCCAAATGAGAACAAGCAAAGGGCTATTTACTCAAAGGTTGCTATAGCAAGGGAGACAGCCTCTGTTACTTGTGTTTGACAGAGATTTAAAGGCAGGTAAGGAGTAGGAAAGTTTTATCATGGGAGAAAGGGTATCAGGTATCCTCTGATTTGGAGACCATTGGCATAGGGGAAGTTAGAGGTACATATTCGGCTGTCTCTGATTGGTCCTAAGTTGGTTGCCAGGACAAAAATTAGGGAAGCTGTCATTTATGAATCAAGTCCTGGCTGTGTTGGGGTGATCGTTACAGAGTATGGTTTTGCTTCCTGGACTAGTTGCTAGAGCCAGTAGTATGATTTCCTACCAGTCTGACTTATAGAAAATCAGTTGGTTTCTTGGGCTGGTTTTTGCAGATTGTCGGTCAGATTTATATATTTTTATTATTTATTATGGAAGTATAACTGATGTGCAATGTTATATTCATTTCAGGTGTACAACATATTGATTCAACAATTCTATACATTACTCAGTGCTCATCATAACACGTGTAGTCACCTTCTGTAATCACAAAACATTATTATGATATTACTGCCTATTTGCTATGCTGTAATTTCCAACTCTGTGACTTCTTTATTTTATAGGTAAAAGTTTGTACCTTTTAATCCCTCCTATCTATTTGATCTGTCCTTCCACCCACCTCCCCTCTAGCAGCCACCAGTTTGTTCTCTGTATTTAAAGTCCATTTTGGGGTACCTGGTTGGCTCAGTTGGTTAAGCATCCAACTCTTGGTTTTGGCTCAGGTCATGAACACAGGATCATGAGTTTGAGCCCCAGGTCAGGCTCTGTGCTCAGCATGGAGTCTGCTTGAAGATTCTCTCCCCCTGCCCCTCCCTGCCTCAATAAATAAATAAATAAATCTTTTTAAAGAGACTTTTTTATTCATTTGTGGGTTTTTTTAGATTGCACATACAAGTGAATCATATAGTATTTGTCTTTCTCTGACTGACATATTTCCGTTTAATATCATATACTCTGAGTCCATCCATGTTATCACAAATAGCAAGATCTCATTCTTTTTCATAGCTGAGTAATATTCCTGTGTGTGTGTGTGTGTGTGTGTGTGTGTGTGTGTGTGTGTGTGTGAGACTGCCTTAACCATCCATATATTGATGGATACATAGGTTGTGCTGTATCCTTTCTATGGTAAATAATGCTGCAATAAATGTAGGGGTGCTTTGGGTGCTTTTTGAAATAGTGTTTTTGTTTTATTTGGGTAAATATCCAGTAGTGGAATTATTGGATCATATGATATTTCTATTTTTAATTTTTTGAGGAAACTCCATATTGTTTTGCACAGTGGTTACACCAATTTACATTTCCACCAGTAGTGTGCAAGAGTTCCCTCTTCTCCACATCCTTGCCAACACTGTTATTTCTTGTCTTTTTGATACTAGTCATTCTGACTGGCACAAGGTAGTATCTTCTTGTGGTTTTGATTTATGTTTCCCTATGAGCAGTGATGCTGAGTACATTTTCATGTGTCTGTTGACCATCTGTATGTCTTCTGGGAAAAAATGTCTATTCAGGTCCTCTGCCCATTTTAAAGTCAGATTATTTATGGTTTTGGCGTTGAGTTGTATATATTTTGGATATAGCGCCTTATCAGATATAAAATTTGCAAATATCTTCTCCCATTCACTAGATTGCTTTTTTGTTTTGTTGATGGTTTCCTTTGCTGTGCAAAGGCTTTTTATTTTGGCGGGGTCCCACTAGTTTCTGTTTGGTTTTGTTTCCCTTGCTTGGAGAGACATACCCATAAATATGCTGCTAAGGCTGATGTCTAAGAGATTACTGCCTGTATTTCCTTTTAGGAGTTTTAATGAGTTCAGGTCTCCCATTTATGTCTAGTACATTTTGAGCTTTTTTTTTCATTTTTAAAAAATTTTTCTTAAAGATTTTATTTATTTATTTGGCAGAGTGAGTGATTACAAGTAGGCAGAGAGGCAAGCAGAGAGAGAGGAGGAAGCAGGCTCCCTGCTGAGCAGGGAGCCCGAAGCAGGGCTCAATCCCAGGACCCCAAGATCATGACCCGAGTTGAAGGCAGATTTAACCCACTGAGCCACCCAGGCACCCTGAGTTTTTTTTTAATATGTTGTAAGAAAGTGGTCCACTTTCTTTCTTTTGCATGTAGTTGCACAGTTTTCCCAACATCATTTATTGAAGACAGTGTCTTTTCAGCATTGTATATTCTTGCCCCCTTTGTCATAGATTAATTGACCATATAAGTGTGGGTTTATTTCTGGGCATTTTATCCTGTTCTGTTGATCTATGTGTCTATCCTCATGCAAGTACCATAATATTTTAATTACTAGAGCGTTGTAGTATATCTTGAAATCTGGGATTGTGATACTTCCAGCTTTGTTCTTTCTGAAGATTGCTTTGTCTATTTGAGGTCGTTTGTAGTTTCAAACAAGTTGCTGATAAAGCTAATTAGATCTTTAAATGTATTTGGTTAAATTTTATTTTTTAACAAAACAAACCTTGTTGAACCAACCTGTAACTTCCTAGTTAGTTCTCCACCCAGTTAAATACCTTAGTCCAAGCCTCTTTGCCTTGTCGCATTTTTGTAATTTACTACGTGTTGTCCAACTTAGTATAGAAGTGTTCAACTCAAATTGTAAATTGTTTCTTTAGTTCTTCCTTTTATTGTGAGGAGACCCACATACATGCAAAAACAAAACAAAACAAAACAAAACAAAAACAACCTAAAACTTGTGTGCTTTTCCCATTAATCTGCCTTATGTCAGTTCAGTTTGTAGTTCTAAAAGAAATGGAGGAGACTCTAAGAGGGTGGAGGAGAAATTTTTCCTCCCCTATGGTCGATGGTGGCATGAACCAGACAGTAGCTATGGAAGTGGTGAGAAGTGGTGAATTCTAGACTTGCTTGGAAGATAGAACCAATGGGATTCGTTGGTTAGGTTGGCTGTAGGGTGAAAGAGAGGAATCAAGAACATTTCTGTGGGACATGTGGGTGTCTCAGTCCATTAAGTATCTGATATCAGCTCAGGTCATGGTCTTGGTGTCCTGGGATTGAGCCCCATATTGGTCTCCCCACTTAGTGGGGAGTCTGCTTGTCCCTCTCCCTCTCGCTGTGGCCCTCCTCCTGCTCATGGTCTCTCTTTTTCAAATAAACAAATAAAATCTTAAAAAATAATAAAATAATAAAAAAAGAAAATTTCCAATGTTTTTGACTTGAGTAAATGGTGGTGCCATTACTGTTACAGGATTTAGTGTCCCCTTAGTGCCCGCGGTTCTTGGGTGTGCTGCTTCGAAGAATGAAGAGGTGAACCAGATGAAGAATGGTGGGCAGCAAAGCAAAGTTTATTGAATACAAAACTCCTAGAGAGGGAGGGACCTGAATGTGTTGCCCCTGGAGTTTCTAAGTTTATGGGATTTTATGAACTCTTCTGCGGAACTCTCTTAAGCAATCAGGGTGTGCTGAGTCATGCCAAACAAGGTTTTGTTCACGTATCTGTCTACCTATTAGGTTAATGTCTATTGCTGATGGTCTTTTTTTTTTTTGCTGATATCTGAGGGCTTAGATCTTAGCTGCCCCTTGCCCATGATACTGACAAATGTTTTTGTGGTTAACTGTCTTATTTTAGGACATTGTGCAGAAGTCATTTCTGCAAAGGCTGCAAAGCAGAATGTCAGTGCTGTTTTATTTTAGCTGTCCTGACTCCATATTTTCTTGTTGGGGACATCGGCCCTGACTACCTAACTGTCCAGCTAACTCCTAACATTACTAAGATGAAGAAAAATTTTGTGAATGTTTTAGGCTCTCTCATGAAATCTTGCCTACCTATGAAGATGACATAGGCTACTTGTGGGTAAGAGTGGTACTTGGTCAAGTTTTCCTTCCACTGTGCTTACCAGAGGATTATATGTCCAGGGCAAAGTTAAGGGAATATTTTTGACTGATTCTGCTAAGTAAATTGGAAAAAAAATGTTTTTGATCCTAGGTCACCAGGCAGAGTTTCTAACTGAAGTGCCTCTGTTCTATTACTTCCTGCCCCCTCTTGCTACTTTAGTATAAGAAGTGCGGAACACTTAGCAAATCTACATTTTCCTTCAGGGGATAAAATGACCTGCTTATTGATGTCATTCTAGGCAGATTGGCCAGATGCCAGCACTGGATCTGAAAGAATGGAGATACTTCCATTAATTTGAATCTAGAGTTAAAAAAGTACTTTGTATATTTTGCTCCTAGAGAAAAGGACAGAAATCAATACTCACTAGAGAATTTGTAGCTGAATTGTAGATTAGATACAAATCTGTTGGTTGCGGGCTCATCCTAAACTATTTGTTAAGTACCTGGGTAGGAAAGATCTGCTATAATTTAAATCTGGAGTTTGTGGCTTCTTGTCAATTTGCAGATGCAACATAGGGACCTTTTCTTCCCTTATTCTATCATGATCTTCCTATTAACTACAGTGTTATATAGAGATACAAGGGAACAGTAATGCTCTGTCAGTGATGGGATTTACATATGAAAAGCAAGTGATGCATATTCAATTGTCCCTGATTCTGAATCTCATCATTATCTCATTAGTCACTGCTGTGTAACTACCTTGTTCAGATTGATTATATACATGAATCTAATATAAATGAGCACAGCTGTCATGGAAATATTTCCTTCCATTACATTCTGAAGAAACAGTCATCAGTATATTTAAACTGCTTTTTAAACATTTCCTATGGTTCTTTCCCTAATTAACACATGTTTATCTGAATGGAAGCAAGTTTTCCTTTGTCATGTCCATTGTCATTTCTTCTACCTTCAAATCTGTGCTACAAGACTGCGTTTATGACATCACCACTCTTCCCAACACAACCTGCTATGATAGCAATAGCACATACAACCATTTAATAAATGATCAAGCAAAATGAAAAACTCTGATTAAAAATAAATGGAGAGACACCTGGGTGACTCAGTCGGTTGAGCAGACAATTGTTGATTTTACCTCGGTTCATGATCTTAGGGTCCTGGGATAGAGGCCAGCATCAGCCTCCAAGAGGTACAGACTCAGCAAGGAGTCTGCTTGAAATTCTCTCTCCCTCTGCCCCTCCCCCAAAGCATGCATGCATACATTCTTTCTCTCTCTCAAAATCAATCAATCAATCAATCAATCTTTAAAAAAATAAATGGAAGGCGTCTGGGTGGCTCAGTCAGTGAAGTGGCTGCTTTCAGCTCAGGTCATGATCCCAGAGTCCTGGGACTGAGTCCGGCATTGGGCTCCCTGCTCAGTGGAGAGCCTGCTTCTCCCTCTCCCTCTCCCTCTGCCTGCTGCTCTGCCTACTTGTGCTCTCTCTCTGTCAAATAAATAAATAAAATCTTTTAAAAAAATAAAAATAAAAAATAAATGGAGACATTCAAACCCAAATTCCTACTAACAAATGGAAAAGATTGTAAAGTGGTCCTAGGACTTATGTTAGAAGGAAGCATTTGCTTTATTCCAAAATTATTATGATTATCCTCATTTTCCTCATGTAAAGTAAAATCTCACTAATTTAGGTTCTGCCAAATCAGAAATTTTCAGAATTCAATGTGTAATGAATAAAAACTTTGGTAAGTAAATGAATACATAAAAAACGTTACTATCATATTTAGGCTGTAGAAGTGAACAACTTGTTTATTAAAACAACCTCCCAACTGTTAAACTAGCCTACACTCTCAGTAATGACAACTAAAATGTTCACAGTACGTGTCAGTCTTTGATGTCTTTCAGGATCCAGTTGGGGGTAACCAGGATGAACTACTTCTGGTTGGAACAGAGTAGGTGAGCCAGGTTATGGAATTAGCTCTGCCCCCTGAGCAAATTCAGCTAGAGGCACCAGAAGAGATGCAGTATGAGAGTCAACATATGGTATTTAGCCATGCGGTCAGCTATGCAGTATGACTGAACAACTACTAGGAACCAGGTTCTGTGATAGTCACTGAGGATGTAAAGATGAATGTCTTCCAGCAAGGAGCTCACATATATGCAAACGAATAAATCGCAATGCAATGATTAAATGCAAAAATATAAGCAGTTTTATCTACTGAGTCACACAGAGGCAATAGACTTTGATATTGGAGACAAATAAAGCTATTTTGATGAATGAATGACAATACATTAAAGGTACAGAGGTGGAAGGGGTTTTCCAGGTACAGGCAACAGAATGTGAACTGCAGTGTTATCATGAAAGAGAAAGTAAAGGCTTGTTTTTCATTCTCCTACCATCATCTTTTAAAGATCCAAAGTTTTGGGGACACCTGGGTGGCTTAGTTGGTTAAGTGTCTGCTTTCGGCTCTAGTCATGACTGGGACTGAGTCCCACATCGGGCTCTTTGCTCAGCACAGAGACTGCTCCTCTCTCTTGTCTCTGCCCTTCTACCCCACTCATGCTCTCTCTCTCTCTCTGGCAAATAAATAAATAAAAATCTGAAAGAAATAAAGAGCCAAAGTTTTTAATTTAGATGAAATCCAATTTATCATTCTCTTCTGTTACGGACTGTGCTTTTGCTGTCAAATCTAAGAAATCTTTGCCTATCCCAAGGTCACAAATATTTTCTCCTATATTTTCCTTTAGGAGTTTTAGGTTTGTACATCTAGGTGCAAGATCCATTTTGAGTTAATTTTTGTATATGATGCAAGACATGGATCAGAGGTCATTTTTTTGCCTATGGATATTCACTATCATTTATCAAAAAGGCTTTTCTTTATTCACTGCTTTGACTTTGCGTTTGTCAAAAATTAGCTGTCTGCAGATGTGTTGGTTTATGTCTGGACTCTCTGTTCTGTTCCACTGATCTATTTGTTTACCTTTGTGCCAATAACATACTGTCTTGATTCCTATAGTTTCATAATAAGTCTTGGAATCAGATGTTAGCTCCTAACTTCATTCTGTTCACTATGATTTTGGCTATTCTAGGTCTTTTGCATTTCCATATTGTAGGGGCCCAGGGCAGGCTACCCCTAAATACACTACAATAGCATACTGATTACTTTGAATTGAAGCTACTCAGGAAAGAGCCAGTGCAAGGATACTCAGATCTGTCCTCTGTCTCCCTGAAAGTAGGAAACAGATCACCCATATGAAAAATACCCTCCCTGTATTGAGAAGGAAAAAGGCATCCATATCACCAGAGATAGGGACTCTAAAGTTGAGAAATCTATAGAAATTAACCTTGTTACTTTTTACTAATCTACTCCCTCAGCCCAAATTCTGCTTAGATTTTCTTACTAATTAAAGCTACCAGGATGCCTGGCTGGCTCAGTTGGTGGAGTGTCCAACTCTTGATCTCAGGGCTGTGAGTTTGAGCCCTGCACTGGGTGTAGAGATTAAGTAAAAATAAAGTATTTAAAAACAAAACAAAACAAAACAAAAACAGGACTCCCAAAACCCTGTTTTCCTTATCCTGTAAATTCCTCACACATCTATTATCTGTCTAAGATGTATATAAACTGCCTGTCTTAGTTATTTCTTTAGATCCCATTTTCATCACTGGGCCTCCATGCATATGTAATAAAACTTAGATTTTTTTTCTCCTGTTAATCTGTCTCATGTCAATTGAATTCTTAGTCCAGCTGGAAGACGTTGAGGACTTGAGGTTGGAGGAAGAATTCTCCCTCTCCAACAACATGAACTTTAGAACCTCCTCATCAATTTCTTAAAAAAAAAAAAGCTTACTGGGATTTTTATTGGAATTGTTTTGAATTTATCAGTCATTTTTGAGGAGTTCACATCTTAACAATATTGAGCTCTCCAAATCATGAACAGAAAATATCTATTTATTTTGGTTTTCTATAATTTCTTTCAGCAATTTTAGTGTGCTTGTCATTCACATCATTGGTTATATTTAGCCCAATAGTTTGTTGCTAGTATACAGAAATGCAACTGATTTATATTAATCTTATATCCTGTGATTTTGGTAAACTCCCTTATAAGTCTTAGCAGCTTTTTTTTTGTATATTCCGTTGGATTTTCTACATATACCATCATGTTATCAGAAAATAGAGTTTTATTTCTCCCTTTCCAAACTGGGTTCCTTTTATGTATTTATTTTTTCTTTCCTGATTGCACTGATTAGTGTGTCGAATAAAAGTGGCAAAACAGACATTCCTATCTTGTTCTTCACCTTTGGAGTGAGGCATTCAGTTTTTCACCATTAAACATGGGGTTAGCAGTAGGGTTTTGGAGATGACCTTTAATGGGTTGAGGAAGTTCCCTTCTATTCCTACTTTGTCGAATGTTTTTACCATGAATAAATTTTGTCAAATGCTTTTTCTATGTTTATTGAGATGATCATATTTGTCTCTTTTTAGTTTGTTAATATGATGAATTACATTGATTTTTGAATGTAAATCTAACCTTGCATTTGTGGGATAAAACCCACTTGGTAATGATGGGTTATATTTCGTATACCTTGCTGGATTCATTTTGTAAAATATATTATAAATCTTTATGTGTATGTTTATGAGGGTACTAGTTTGTAGTTTTCTTCTCTTGTAATGTCTTTGCGTGGCTTTCATATAGGGTAATGATGAGTTCAAGTATTTCTTGTCTTAAATTTTCTGGAAGAATTTATATAAAATAGTTATTATTTATTTATTAAAGGTATGATTGAATTCACCAGGAAAGTCATAAGAGCCAGGGTTTTCTTTGTAGGAGGATTTTTACTTGTAATATATATATTACAGATTATCTGCTTCATCTTGTGTGAACTTTGGCAATTTGTGTCTTTCAGTGAATTTGTCCATTTTGCCTAATTCATCAAATTTATGGGAATAAAGTGAAGTTATTCCTTTATCATTTCTTTTAATATCTGTAGAATCTGTTGTGATATCCTTTTTCTCATTCCAACTATTTCCAGTTTGCCTCTTCTCTCTTTTTTCCTGATTAGTCTCACTAGTGGTTTTCCAATTTTATTGGTCTTCTCAAAGAACCAACTTTTGGTTTCACTGATTTTTCTCTGTTCTTTTTGTTTTCTATTTCATAGATTTCTGCTTTGATCCTCATTATTTCCTTTCTTCTGCTTACCTTAGGTTTAATTTGTTATTTTTCTAGTTTCTTAAGGTTCACAATAACATTATTACTTTGAAACCATTTTTCTTTTTTAATATAGACATCTTGTGTTATAAATTTCCCCTAAGTATAGCTTGAGTAGCATCCTATAATTTCTGATAAGTTGTGCTTAAATTTCATTTAGTTAAAATTATTATCTAATTTCCCTTTTGATTTCTTATTTGATACATGCCTTATTTAGAACTATTAGTTCATTTGCAAATATTATGGGAATTTCCAAAGATCATTTTGTTAGTGATTTCTGATTTAATTCCATTGTGGTCAGAGGACAAACTTTGAATAACTTGAATCCTTCTGAATTTATTGACATTTGTTTTATGGCCCAGAATATGGTCTGTCTTGGTAAAGATTCCCTTTTGAGAGTGCATTTGAGAAGAAAGTGCATCCTGGTGTTGTTGGATTATGTGTTCTATACATGGCAATCAGGTTGGGCTAGTTTATGGTGGTGTTTAAGTCTACTATATCTTTGCTAATTTTCTACCCACTTGTTTTACCCATTATTCAGAAAGGAGCATAGGGAGTCCTAGATTATAAATGTGGATTTATCTGATTTTCCTTGTAGTGCTATCAACTTTTGCTTCATGAATTTTAAAGCCCTGTAATTTAGTGCATAAACACTTAGGATTGTTATGTTTTCTTGATTAATTGACCCCATTTTCATTATAAAATAAAATACTTTATCTCTGGTAATATAATATTTTGCTCTGAAATTGACTTTGCTATTAATATAGCCGCTCCAGCTTTCTTTTTATTTTTTTTAAAAAGATTTTTTCTATTTGAGAGAGAGAGAGAGAGAGAGAGAGCAAGCATGAGCAGGGAGCAGAGGCAGAGGGAGAGGGAGAAACAGACTCCCCACTGAGCAGGGAGCCTGATGTGGGGCTTGATCTCAGGACCCTGAGATCATGACCTGAGTAGAAGTCAGACACTTAACCAAATGAGCCACCTAGGTGTCCCCCTTCCCACTTTCTTTTATTTAATGTTCTCATGCTGTATTTTCTCTATCCTTTTACTTGAGACTTATTTGTGTTTTTCATATTTAAAGTGTATTTCCTTCCAGTAGCATATCTTTGAGTCTTAATTTTTTATTCTTTTAAAAAAAATATTTATTTATTTGAGAGCGAGAGCATGAGCTGGTGGGGCAGAGGGAGAGGGAGAATCTCAAGCAGACTCGCTGCTGTGTGTGGAGCCCTACATGGGGCTTGATCTCACTACTGTGAGATCAGGACCTAAGCCAAAACCAAGAGTCAGACACTTAACTGACTATGCCACCCAGGCATCCCCTTAATTTTTTATTTATTTTTATTTTTATTGACAAATGCTGCCTATTGATTTGGATCTTTAGATCATTTGCATTTATATGATTATTGATACAGTTAGGTTTGTGTCTATCATTTTGTTGTTTCTTTTCTTTTTATCCCACAGGGTTTTATGTTCACTTTTTCCTTTTTTTCTGACTTCTTTTGGATTCATCAAGTATTTTTTATGATCCCATTTTATCTCATTTGTTGGATATACTTAAAGGGAGACCTCTGCTGGTCTCTGGGGTCCTGCTTCTTTCTTATTAACATTTGCTGCATTGGTCTCCCCAGACTCAGCTCTCTATTTTCAATAGAGAAAGTCCACTGGCCTTTGCCTCAATAATTCCCTATGGTATGGTTTGAAAATCTCTTAAAGCTAAGGCCACTGTAGGAGTCATTTCATTTGCTTCTTATATCTACAAACAAGTGTCCTTCATTGCCTGATGGCCAGTGTCTTAAAAACAACTGTTTCATGTATTTAACTTATAAAATTATCCACATGTATAATTTTATTCATTATTTCATAATGGACATTTTCAAACATAACAAAAAAATTGAAAGCACTGTACAGCATGCAAATGCATATCCATCCTTTATAGTCTAAAATGGACATATTTGCTTCAGCATACAACTTCCTATTTATGCATCCCTTTATCCATCCATCAAATCTTCTTAATTTTTGATGCATTTCAAAATAAATTGAAAATATCAATATAATTCATCCTAAACACTTTAGCATGCATACCATTATTTAGAGCTTAAAATTCTAAATTTTGACAAATTAATAACCTGTGTAATGCTAACCTTCATCAATCCATAAAACATACCTATCACCATAGGAAGTTTCTTGACTTTTTCTGTTCATCCCCACCCCCATCTCTCCAAAAGAAACTACTGTTTAGATATTTTTCACCGTAGGTAAGCTTTGCTTCTTTTAGAATAACACTCTCAGATAGAAAAATAATGTGAATCAAAACTGTAACCACATGTGTAATTTTAACTTTTCTATTAACCATGTTACTAATAGTAAAAAGAAACAGATGACTAAAGTAAATGTGTTTTATTTAATCCAAAATTTCCAAAATGTTTCCATTTTCAACATGTAATCAGCATAAAAATTATGAATGAGATATTTTACATCCTTATTTTCATAGTATGTCTTTGGAATCCAGTGTGCAATTTACAGTTATAGTACATCTTAACTTAGAGTAATTATATATCAGAAGCCCCATGTAGCTCAGTAATTCCCTGTGCTCAGTAGTCCCACATAGCCAGTAACTACTGAATTGGACAACATAGTTCTAGAAATTCATATAAAAGTGATCATAAAATACCTACCCTTTGTCTAAGGCTTTTCTTTTACTCAGGATTTTTTTTTAAGATTTTATTTATTTATTTGACACAGAGAGAGAGATTACAAGTAGACAGAGAGGCAGGCAGAGAGACAAGGAGAGGAGGAAGCAGGCTCTCTGCTGAGCAGAGAGCCCAATGCGGGCCTCGATCCCAGGACGCTGAGATCATGACCTGAGCCAAAAGCAGAGGCTTTAACCCACTGAGCCACCCAGGCGCCCTACTCAGGATGTTTTAAGAATTTTAATAATTGTTCACAGATTATTTTAATAAAAATGAAAAATAAAAACTGAAATGATGGAAATAAGATGTTTTAAAAGAGTAGTATAGAAGATGAGAGAAAAGAAATGTTACTGAAAAAATTCTACTGCTCAGTCATTGTGTTATGAAAGAGACTAGCCATGCTGATGAACTTTACCCTTTACACTAAGTAAAATATCTTAATGTTTTAAGGTGAATCACTAAAAAATAGAAATGGAATACCTAATTTCCAAATTAGTAGAGGGAACAAAAAACAATTAATTTTTTTGGATGAAATATGGGAAAGGGGAAGCAAATAAAAACCAAGAGAAATAATAAGATGATAATGATTAGTCAAAATATCTTGGTAATTCCAGTAAATATAAATGGGCTGAACACATCAGTTAAAACACGCGGCTTTTAAATGCAATAAGAAAGCTAAATCTAACTAATATTGTACTTATAACATACAAAGCTAAAAAAAGAACACATACTATAGGTAAAAGTATGTGAAAGTATACCTGGCAAATACTAACCACAAGAAAGCTGGTGTAGTTCTATAACATAACACTAAACACTCATCAGGGAAAGTGGATAAAGCAAGTGTGATACAGGAGCTTCCCCTTCTCCATGGGGAATACATACCAAGATCCTCAGTGGATGCCTTAAATCATGGGTAATACTGAACCCTGTATGTACTATGTCTTTGCATATACATGAGTACCTATGATAAAGTTTAACGTATAAAATTAGGCATGGTAAGAGATTAACAACAATAATAGAAAATCCGTAACAATATATTGTGATAAAAGCCATGTGAATGTGGTCTCTACGTGATGAGATAAAGTGAGGCATTGTGATGTAGTGTTAGGCTACTATTGACCTTCTGACCATACATCAAAAGGAAGATCATCTTCTCCTGGACCACAGTTGACCACGGGTAATTGAAACGGCAGAAAGCAAAACTATGGATAAGGGGGGGACTGCTGTATATTTATACGATGGAACACAACAGTGTAAATTAATGATAAAATATCAGAAACCTAATAAGCATCATCATCATCATAAGTTGCAGAAGGATATGTACATTATGATATATTCATATTAAGTTTAAAGGCATGCATTCTAACACAATATTACATATCATATGGGCACATACCTATGTAGGAAACAAATTAAATCATGCATTGTAATAATGAATACCAAGTTGAGAATAGTGTGTCAAATGCTGGCTTCTCAAATGTCATCAACACAACTTGTTGAGTTTATTTGGGGAGAATACCACCTCCCCAAAGGTTTGGTAGTATCTCAGAGGGAGAAAGGAAAGGTCAGAATTTATTGAGAATTTGAAGTTTTGTACAACGTGGGTCTTATAATGTGGGATCTTGATTAGGATTGGGTAAGGATCATGAATTAGCAGTCTAGGACTGCTGAAAACAGCAATGGGAGGATTTTGAGAAGAGGCAGTCAAAGAATCTTAGGGCGAAAACTGCCATTGACACTTTCCATTGAAAAGTTTATGAGTCTTTCTGGAAGTTACTAATAAACAATCAGGCAGTTTACTTGGACAAGAATCTCCTGAAAGAGTCATCAAATTAATGTAAAAAATAAGGTATATGTTGGTTGAGGGGAGAGTAAGTCATTTAAGTCCTCAGTGTCCAAACAGAGTAGAGGTGATGATGAAGGCTTTGGTTCTCAGTAGTTAACTCCAGGGCAGAGGAATAGGATTAAGGGGGAGAGCACAGAAGCTTCAACTCTGCTTATAATGTTTTATTTCTCTTAAAAAAGCTGAAGCTAGTATATGGCAAAATGTTAAGACTTGCCAAAGTGTAGTAATGAGTTTACAAGTAAAATGGTATATCTTTCCTAGTATTTCTTTGCACGTTTCTGTAGGCTTAAAGTTTTGAATAGTTTTTTCTTAAAGTAAGTTCTATGCCCAATGTAGAGCTCGAACTCATGACTCTGAGATCAAGAGTTGCACACACCACCGACTGGGCCAGCCAAGTACTGCTGTGGGGCGCCTGGCTGGTTCAGTCAGTAGAGCATGTGAATCTTGATCTCAGGGTCATGAACTTGAGCCCAACACTGGGGGTAGAAATTACTAAAAAAACAAAACCAAAAACTTTAAAAAAGGTACTGTTGCTTCATAAACAATGACCAATTCTTTGTGTCCTTTTTTTCAGATGCCATATAGATCTTTGTTTTTCTGATTCAACATCCAGATGGTCCAGTTACATTACAATTGAAGTAGTTGATGTGTCAGTACATTCCAATCATGGTTCCCAGACCATCTAGCTCTACCTTAGTCAACTTCATAGGACTGGGTTACTTCCTATGTCTTGTCATCCAAAATTTTACAAACTCTTCTCAGTTTGTATTAATGTGAACTTATATTGATTTTTTTCTATTGAGAGGGCCATCTTCTATTCATTTTTTCCATGGAAAAAAGAATGTCTTTCCCTAGTGTTTTATGTAGAGATGTACACACACACACACACACACACACACACACAGCTCATATATTGTATGTACACATTTATACACATGCACACATATAGAATCTTACAATTAGAAGTCTCCCAGGCCATCTTCTTAGCCAATATATGAATTTCTCCTATAGCATTATGTAGGAACTAGAGCATAATGGTAGCAAACGGCTTCTGGAATCAGTTGGCTATAGGTTTGAATGTCAGTTCTGTGTCATTTATTAGCTGTGTGACCTGGGGCAAGTTATTTAACCTTTGTAAGCCTCAATATTCTCATAGGTAAAATGAAGATAATAATAATACCTACTTTGTGGATTTTGTTGTTTAAATAAGAATGCATGTAGAATATTAAGCATATAGATTAACATATAATGAGTCTTCAAAAGATGTTAGTGATTTTTATTATCATTATCTCATAATGGTCATTAGCTTTCTTGAACTGTTTCAACAATTCTAAAAAATTCAACCTACTCTAAAAAAACCCAACCAATCAACAAACAAAAACCTGCTATATTTTGGGGAATCTTCATTACTAGAAGTGCAATAAGCTAAAATTCTTTGCCTGTAAACCCTGCTCCCTTTATTTATTTTATTTTTTCATCTCTACTCCCTTTAAATTATATTTGTTGGTCTTAGTTCTTTCCTTTCAAACTACACAGATTAAGTCTCTACCACTTCAACATGGAAATTCTTCAAAGGTTTGAAATCGATGTCTCTTACACTCCAGCACATTCTCTACCCACAAGTCAGAATGCTAGAGTATAAATAATGTTAAAATTAGTTAGCAGATTTCAGCATCACCTATATATTTATTAGACTGGTGAACAAGTATTGGATATTCTGGTAGTCTGACATGTTAAATTTTGAAGGGCTTGATTTGATGTGTAATTAACCTGTCTTTAGGCATCTAATGAGTTTTAGTATCTAAGGTTTGGGGCAAAAAAAGATATTTATTTTATTAACTTTTGTATCCAAGTTTCTGCTTTTACCAAATTCACCATTTTTGCTCTATGTTTTGCCTTCTGTGTTTGTAGTCCATCTTCTGCCCCTTCACTTACAAAAGTACTGATATTTCCAGGCAGCATAACTTGCAGACTTTAATGCAACAACCCTTCAAATACAGGTTCATTTCTTATGTTACAGTATATCCATCCATTTCTTGTTTCTAGCTCAAACCAGCTATACTCTGAGGGTTATCTTTCCACAACTGAAACGGCCTATTATAAGTGTTCTGCCAGATAAAGACAGTTTTCTTCCTGAGAGGAATTCTGCTCCCCAGCTAGCTCCTAGAGTAACACTCTATCCATGCTACGCAGACATGGTATAAGGAAATATACCAATGTCCATAACAAAAGATCTATGGCATGTATGTTTCCACTATCCTTTCTGCCATAGAAGACATGAATCAGCCACAATATGCTTTTCCAAAAATGGCTCAAAATCTTTCACTTCCATGGTTTCCTCCTGCCAAAGATCCCTTTCCATTAAGGTTCCAGATTCTACCAGATAGCCCCTTCTGTGGTCCCATGATTCTGGGGACCAAAAAGGGTCCTAGCTTCTGAGCTCTGATAATATTACCTCTTCCCATTTCTTCTTAAGCTCGAGGATTGCTGGTGTCTTTCTGCTTCTGCTCATCTGTAGGTGGTTTCACTCTTCCCAGTTTTCTTCTATCACATGTATCAAGTCCTTGTATTAAATTTCTTCCATTGGAAAGCTAGAGTGGTTTTGGTTTTTCTGATCAGACCGAAGGATACATCTCCTTTCAAAACCAGTAGTATGTTTTATTGCTTTTTGGTAAAATCCTATTCAGGAAACCTCAAGTCAGATTTTTAAGCCATCCCAGTATGGCTACTTACTTCTGTGCTGGAGATTCCCTGTCTTTTCCACATCCATGTGCACAAGCCTTCTCCACTCTGCTCTTTGTTTAGGAGGCTGACCTGTACAGACTGCATTACCTGGGCTTGTTTGCCCTCTGCCATCCAGGTAGATTCTGTCTGCAACAGCAGAATGGAAGGTGGAGGACAAAGTGGGATATTTAATTTTCCATCCCCCTACTGGCTTTGTCTCTCTTTTTTTAATTGCGTTATGTTAGTCACCATACAGTACATCATTAATTTTTGATGTAGTGTTCCAAGAGTCTCTTTATCTAAGGCCATGGGTTGTTGGTTTCTTCCTCATGGCTACATGCCAGGCCAGATTCTAGTCACGATTCCCTCCCCTCCCCCCTTCAAGCCTAGGAGAGGTCACAGGAACTTTCTGCTGCTGCTACTCCTTAGGTGCTCTGCCATCTGTTGTTAGCCCTTAATCTTACTGACCCCTTTATAAATAGTCCTTTCTTTAAAGTTTCTTTACTTTCCTTTTTTGAGAATGCCATCTGCTTCCAGACAGGACCATGATCCACACAATCACTTTCTTATATCTGACAACCCACGCTTTGTCACTGCAGACTTTCGGGATCTTCTTTATATTATTCTATACCTGTACTTACACTGATCCATTGGTTTCTATCTTCTGATTATTGGCTCTATTTCCTTCTGGTCCTGCTCTGAACCTTTGTACTTAGTGTTTGATTTTGGTTTCCCCAGGCTGAAGTCTTCCCTCTCCCCAAATGACTTTCTACTTCTGCTCCCAAGCATCTCTGGGCAATCTTGGTTTGAAAACCCTTAAACTTAATCTTCTTTCCCAACCTGCTTGACAAGTCCCTAATCATCCCCAAATAGGGAGGAGCATATTTGGACTTATTCTGTGTTACATTTTTGTCATTCTTTCTTCAGTCTTCTCTACAACCTCCTCCCTGGGCAATCTCATCCATGAACACCTCTGATATTTATGTGTTCAGCCCTAATCTCTCATGTGAGCTCGAGACCCATATATTCAATGGTCTATTCAACACTGCATATAGATGCCTCAGAGGTACATTAAGCTAAACATGTCTGAAACCAAACTCACATCTCCTTTGATTCAGTTTTCCTCCAAGGTTCCTTATCTCAGTGAATAAAACCACCACTCTTGTTCAAACCAGTCATTCTAGACTCTTCTTTCTTACTTACCCCACTTACTGCTTATCTAATTCATCACCAGGTAATGCTGATTTTATCTAAGTCTATCTCTAAGCTATCCACTTCTCTTTATCCCTACCTACTACCACTTGATGGTGGCAGTCTAAGGTATTACCACCCTTCTGAACCACTGCCATGGCCTCTCAAGTGGTCTCCCTATACCTACTCTTGCCACTCTTCAATCTGTCCTCCACAGTCATGCAAGAGTTCTCTTCTTCTTTGTGCTGAAAATAAAGGAAAAAGTCCATAGCATTGTCCACAAGGCCCTGCATGTTCTTGTCCCTGTAAACCTTTTCGGCCTTCGGGAGACTTCTTCTCACTCACTGTCTTTCTTTAGATGTGACAGGTTTATTTGATTTCAGAACCTTTGCACATGTTCCTCTCTCTATGAAAAGTTTGCCCCCTTCTCTCCTTTTACACATCCGTTAGATTTTAGTTTAGATAGTATCTCCTCGGTCAAGTCTTTCCTGACACTCTAGGCCTGGCAAGGCACTGTTCCTGCCACTTTATCTGTACCTGAGCACCCTATGCCTCGTCTTTAGAACACAGTATTTTTATAACGATCTGATTGGTGTTGTCTATCCCAGCAGGCTATAACCTTCATCAGGGCATAGACTGTGACTTGTGTTCACTGCTAGCACACACAGGAGGTGCTGAATAAATGTTGATTGAGTGAATAAATGAATGAGTGAATTTAGGTATTCATGATCTTTGCCACATTGCAGACTTGCCCATTGCAGACTAGCTCTGCAGAACCTAGCCTAGTACACTGTGCGATCTGCCTCTTTTATTCTCCTCCATGTTCGTATATGATATCATCAATAAATACTTGATGCAAAAATGAATCAAAATACCTAGAATTGCTCAAGTTATCTTTCAAAATCTCCTCACTTATATTTAATAGGTGCACTTCCTTTTCCTGCTTACCTATGTTCCATATTTTTGTCTCCTTTTCCTCCAGGTACAACAATTCATTCTTTGTGGCTGGAGGACACTCCTTTAGCCAATAATTCTCTCCCTTTTAATGTCATTGCATCTATTATAGAGAACAAATAGAACTGCTGTGTACACTTAGAACAGTACACCATTTTTAAAAAGTGCACTATTTTTACCTAAGAGGAGGTGTTCTCCTTTCTAGGGGTGAGGGGAGAGATAATCATGCATATGAGGGATTGGCATTGACTGTGGACATTAAGTCAACCGATCAGAGGACTGGGATTTGCATTGCGGGTCATAATCCACCCATATTTCTGCCTCTTCCCTTCATTCACATAAATTAAAGCTGCAGGATCTGCCTTTGTGTAAACTTTCCTACAGTCTGTAAATATGCATTGCTGTGGCTATAAAATTGAAGAAATGGAGAAATTCGGCTTATTTGTTTTGAATTTGGGCACAGGGAGTTAATCATCTAGAGAGCTCAATTATTGTTGGCAGAACTTGGGAGTATTCCAGCATGGATAGCTTTGAAATATCTATTCAGTGCTCAGAAAGCAAAGCATGGTGGGATGAGTACTAAACTAGGAGTCCAAAGACTGACAGTGTCGTCTGGACTAGGCCTCTGTGTAACCATGAATGCCTCCCTCACCTCTGTGTTCACGTAACACAGACTGTAATACCTCCACTCAGTTACTCACAGGGTGGCTGTGAGGATCAAATAAAGCAAACATAAAAGGAAAGGTACATTAAGAAAGATAACCTATGAGGGGAGGGAAATGTTGAAAGAGTGATATGAGTTTCTTCATCAAGATAAGATACTTATCTCACTCTTATCTCGGATCACCTTCACTGGAAGCTGGCATTCATTATCCATTTTTCACATCTTATTACTATAGAAACAAATGCATCAATAACTTTGCAAGTCAGAAGATAATAAAGCCTGGAAAATTGGGGAATAAGAAGAAATAATGACACCTCAAAATTATGAATCTCACAGGGGCGCCTCTGTCAGTTAAGCATATGACTCTTGATTTTGGCTCAGGTCATGATCTCCAGGTAATGAGATCAAGACCGGAGTCAGGCCCCCTGCCTAGCATGGAGCCTGGTCAGGATTCTCTTTCCCTCTTTCTGCTCCTCCCCCCTCCTGCTTGTGCATATGCACGTGCATGTGTCCTTGCTCTCAAAAATAAAAAAAATAAAAAATATATGAATTCCACAAATTGGCAGCTGTTCCAATTTAGATCAGGGTGAAGAGACTAATGTTCTTTACATTGTTCAGACAATAGATATGTGTTATCAGCAAACCAAACAGTTTATTCTCCAGGGATCAAAAATGACATGCTAAATAGTAATTGAAATATTAGGTTTGTTTTTATACCATATGAGTCTATCTGAAATATTGACAACTTCAAACAAAAGAAACCCAAATTTTTTCACATAGTTCTTCATTTTGTTAAAAAAAGTTCCTTTAGTACAAATGCAGGTGAATAAATGTATTATTAAATATAGCCATTTAATTGCATCAAGTGGACCCCTGTGACCTACCTAGTAAGGATGGTGGGGTCTGCAGCAGTCAAAGTCAGTTATGAGTCCAAAGCTTCAGATTTGTCATGGATGGAAAGGTTAGGCTGGATGAACCCATCTTTACTTGATTAACCTTAATATTTCCTGCCTAATACATAATACATAAGTCTTTTTACAATATACCTTGTTTTATACAACCCATGATTCTGAAATGTATGCAAAGTACATTTTTAGAAATTGAATTATTTTTAAACATATTAGGAGAGTTTACCATTTAGAAAATTCATGGGTGAGTCTTCTTTTTATTAAGTTGAATTACATGAAATTGCTAATAGTTGAGCACGTTTGACCTAGGGAAATGGCAATTTGGTATGGGTCAGCATAATAAAAAGTAAAGAATCATTCTTTCACCTTAAAACAGAGTACATCTACATATAAATAACCTGTTTATATACATTTAGGTTACCATGCAACTTTTGGAGAGTGGGGATGGGGGAGGGAGTTGTCAAGTCAGCATTTTGGAAAGATGGATAAATTCAAATTATGCCCACTGATTGCTCTAGCTGTTTCTTTGAGTAGTAATATATGTTAATTAATATATCGAGGGATAGAATATAATTTAATACAAATGGAAATATTCTTGTCTTTACAGTAAGTTTGCTATGATGAAAACATTCAGTTTATTTTCCTAAAGATTAAATACCATGTGAGTCACCATAATGACACATCTTCTTAGATGTGTCTCATTTTATGTTATCACTGGAAATTGTGTGTGTGTGTGGGGGGGTTGGTTAGGCCACTATTTTAGTGCAACTGTGCTGTGGGCTTTGGTTAATGCTTGGTGAAGATCCGGATCCCACGGGGCAGTTGTGATGAAAGAGGGTGGTTGTTTTCCAGGTGAAAAACCTAATCATAAATTAGGACTCTTCATCCAAGTCAGGGATTAAAGAGCAGTTTTAAGCTTCAGAAATTAGGGTTCGGGAGGTCAGGTGGGCAGGAGTGGATTTGTAGCCTGTCTCTTCATCACCTTGGGGAACGAGGCATTGAGTATCTTGCTAGTCACTGCTGTTGAAAGTATGATCACTTCCTTCATGTTATCCAGCCACTGACTTCCTAACTGTAAAGTGCATTCAAATACTGTGAGCACAAAAGGGAGAGCCCGGAGCAAGGGGATATATGTGTCCTTAAGAAGTTGTGGGGGAACATTGCCAGTCCATGTAAGGCTGCCAAGAACTAAAATGTTGAAGGGTACGTGGAGTCTGGCTGTTGAAGGCAGACACAACTCGAACCACCAAATGTAATAATATAAGAGTCACTGTGTGTTTTGGAAAACGTAATGCCAAAAGGAAAGCACATGCCCCATTGGAGTCTTAGCCTCCTGCTGATCTCTTCTGAACAGGGCAGAATGCAGCTGCCAACTCTCAAGGTCCGCTTATTGTGACAGGAGCGCCAGAGGCAGCAGGCTTGCTGCTAAGTTTAACTCCGCATGTGGGGATTTCACACTTTGCAGCCCCTTGGAGAGGGAGTATTGGCAAATGACTGTGTATAAAAGTAGAAAGCACTTGGGAATTTCACCACCAAGCTAGATTTAGATCAGAGTAAAGGGGCCAATCTAAATTGGTAACAGAGTAGAGGGAGCTGCGGGTCTGGCGTTCAGTCCGGACCATTTCTCTCTCACCACCACCGCAGTTCCCGAGGGAGTACCCTGTGAAATTTGATGACCACCTTTTACGGGCCAGAGAGAACTGACTGTTTTTTAACAAGGGTAGAATTTTTTAAGCAGGTAGAAATTAACATGCGCATTCGTTCTTTGGCGGCAAGTAGATGCCCCGCCTTCCACTTTCTAATTTGTAAACAGGACTCATCTCCTTTGGTTCCCTTTTGGAACGTTCACTTAAAAAAAAATCAAATTCTTCCTCCACTACTGGCATACTAGGCTACTTATGAGAATGGATTTTTTAAAATATATTTCTCTAATAGGTAATAAGCAAAACACTTCATCTTTTGGCAGGGATCAGGAAGGGAAACACATTTTCCGGGAAAGACAAATGTGACATTTGAGGACATTAGTCTTAATAAGGATTTGTAGGAGGGTGGTGTTTAGTCCTTTCCTCCTTTGTCTTTTTCTTACACTCAGATCTAAAAGGAGCCCAGTGACTAAATAGCTCTCTGATCATTTTTTAGAAAGAAAAACCTGGCACCCAGAGGCTTGAATGTTTTGTCCAAAGCCACAATCATACGGTGACAGAATACCAAGATTATTTCATTTCTGCTTTAAAGTCTAGTTGGGTCTTTTTTTGCCAGGGTCATCTTTAAACAAAACTCATATTTGGGTGCAACTCAATCCTGGAACATGACGGGGAGGGAGAAAGTTTCATTGTCATGAGTACATTTGGACTTACTTTTCCCTTGGTTTGGGGGAAGATCATCATTCCGGATTTTTGTAATACATCTGCCATTATCTGAGTTTTTGAAAGCCCAGTTATAGTAATAACACAGTTATAAAATGCACATTTTCCCTCTCTAGATGAACTTATTGACTACAACTTCTTTCTGTAAACTTGCTCTTTAAGCTGCAACAGTTTCTTTAAATCTCTTCTTTGGCTTGGGACAAACCCAATGGCCTTGGATGATAAAATGATGGTTCCTTTGGAAAAAGGGTTCGTGGTCCCTTCCAACAACTTCTGACATGATTTAGCTTCATGTCAGCCGAGGCCAGTATTTAGGGTCCAAGTGCTCAATTAAAACTTGACCTTTTCTCGGGGGTACCTTCTTTGAACCATTAACACCTGCAAAAGCAGATCTTTCTTGTTCTTGGGGCTTCCAGGGATCCTGTGTTTTTTTACAATAGCTGCATATGAATTTCTGTGGTCTGAGGTTTGCTCAAGGCCCAGGCTCTTTTTGGTTACTATGGCAACCTGCCCTCTCAACCAGCTGCCATTTCCTTTATTCCTGGCACAGAATGAGCCTTAAACCTCTTAGATATCTCACAAGCAGAATCAAGATAAAGAACAACACAAAAAAGCCACGAACAGCTTGTTCAATAAACAACTTGTTGATTTCCCTACACAAGAAGTCACGTGCAACAAAATAAGCTTTCCTGGACATCAACATACAAGGATTTACTGAGATCCGCTAAAGCTCGTCATCAGCCTGGCTTTAAGGAGTGGGGATTCGACTCTGCATCTCTACATCTGTGAACTGAGGGACACTTTCCGTGCTCTCAGAAGTGATGGGTGAGATGACGTGTTTGAGCCGAAGGAGCATCGTGAAGAGCAGGATGAGAAGAATGGCCAGGAGGCTCAGGAATAAGCCCACATACATGTAGAGGTTGGAATACTTATCTGAGGTGGTGTCAACCTCTGTTGCCAGGGTGGGGAGATGGGCCCGGCCGGTGAGATTTCCATGGTATTTGAAATGCACCTCCGTCATCACTCAAGACTTCTGTGGGTACCTGTTTCTCTTTGGTTCTCTATTGCCCTCGAGGCATTCCACAGTCACTCAGACTGTCTCTGAATATACTGGAAGTGTTCTAACAATCTTACGTAAAGCAATCACGACCCGAACCAAGTCAGTGGTGCACAAGCAAGAAAATGGTGGTGTTCTAATTTGGCAATGGCCACACACTCTGTCCGTCAGCCCAGCACCTGGTCCCTCAATGGGTTTTATCAGAAATTCTTAATCATTAAAAAAAATATATATAAATAACTCTTATTTTCCACAGTCCTACTCTTATACTGATTAAAACAAATAATGGTGAAACTGCTTTATAATACTGGTATGGGGACAAGAGATCTCTGAGTGTGAAATCAGACTTTTGCTCTATTTTGACCGAGGGAGAAAGGTTTTCTCTTTTACCTATGGCTCATCTAAGTGTGCACACTAATTACTAATTATGTGGATTTAACAGGGTTCTTCTGTGAGGAGACTTTTTAAAGGCTTTTGTGTATTTCAGGCTCAGCATATCCGAATTTTCACCCTTCTTGACTCTCAGAGTCTCCCCTCCGGATGGAACTGGTAACGTTCCTGCCCAGCTGCCACGGCTTGAGGGCTGTAAGTCTAGAGAACGTGGGTTGACGTCCCTCACCGTAGGTTGGAGGGAAGGTTGTCAGACCTGGTAATTCTCAGAAGGAGGAGGTCTCAGAGATGGTGACAGCAGTCTGTCTAGGTGCAGAAGATTTGACTCTTAAGATTCTTCAACAGATTTATACTCCTGAAAATCAAAAACAGAAACAGAAGATTCAGGTATCTAAGAGAAACAGATGGCGATTTCTTTGGGGATGCAAAATAAGGGACATATTGCAAAAATGTTTGCTAAGGGCAAATTAGTTTTAAAATGATATCCTGAGTTTTCAATTTGAATGCCTTTTGCTATGTAGTAAATGGCTATTGAAGAAAGGAAGAATTCAAATCACAGTACAGCAACTAATAACTAGGCTAGATTAGGATGGTATTTTCCAAACTAATTGGTCATAAGATTTACCCAAGGTACTTAGTAAAATATAGACTAAGGGCCCCAAAGTAGACTTTCTAAATCATAACCTCCACAGTAGGGGCCTGGAAACCACTCTAGAGAGTCAGATTTTATTGGTCTGGGGTGGGGTCCAAACACTGGTATTTTTTAAAAGCTCCCAAGTGACTCTCACGTGCAGGCAAGATGAGAGCCACTGCTCTGGCTTTACCAGGAAATCCTAGCACTACAATAAAGAAGACCTAGGGGGTGCCTGGCTGAGTCAGTTGGTAGAGCATGTGACTGTTGATCTCAGGGTTATGAGTTCAAGCCCCATGTTGGGAGTGGAGCTTACTTTAAAAAAATAAAATAAAATAAAATAAAATAAAATATAAAATAAAATAAAATAAAATAAAATATAAAATAAAATAAAATAAAATAAAATAAAATAAAATAAAATAAAATAAAATAAAATAAATAAAATAAAATAAAATAAAATAAAATAAAATAAACCCAAATCTAAGAATTCATTTTTCAAATCCAGGTCCCCCTGCCATGGCTCACTTTAACAAATCATAGAATTTTTAGGAATGCAGTCTTTCCCCCAATTTCGTTTTTGTGTTCTTTCTCATTCATTTAGGTCTGTGGAGTGGGAATGTACATTTTTAAAGATTTTATTTTTATTTATTTGACAGAGCGATAGCAAGAGGGAGCAGAACAGGAGGGAGAGTTAGAAGCAGGCTCCCCGCTGAGCAGGAAGCCGATGACGCAGGGCTCCATCCTGGGACCCTGGGAACATGACCTGAGCCGAAGGCAGATGCTTAACTAACTGAGCCCCCCGGGTGCCCCAAGAATGTACTTTCCTCCCCAGTATTTGTAGATCAGAAGGAATTGGGAGGGTATGTCTGTTCTGAGTGAATAACTATACCTTTCATCATTGGTAAAGACAGAGCCTTGTCTTTATTGGCAAAAACATTGCAGTGTGCGATTGGGGTCAACTACTTGCTGTTGACATCTTCCAAAATGACTTAGTTTGTCATACTGAACATGAGTTTTGAATATGGGTGACCAAAATAAACAATATAAGCCTCCATCACGCGTCAAGCTTCTGTGTGGAATAGTAGCAGAGAGCTGACAATGTAGCCTAGTTCTGTCTCTTGTTAACATACCCGAGAAGAGTTCATAGAAATAGTCCAACAATCACACTACTCTTCCAATAATCTGGGATGTTGCCCATAGCCTGGGAGTACTTACAATTTGTATTCACTCGTCCACACTATACTTTCTGTAATCAGCATCATTCTTAGTCTACCTATCTACTGCCTTCCTGTCTAGCAGAGCCATCTGGTTCATAAGAAACAAAGGCGAAAAGACAGGCTATCTTTCCACTGTCTTTGGACCAAAGGTCTAGGAAACATTTTTTCACTACTTAAAGGTACATTTATTTTGATTTCTGTTTCACTAGCAAGTAGAAAAGATAATCACAGAAGATATCCTTTAGTTCCCTAGAAATACCATCTCTCAAAGGCAATGGTTCCTTAGAGCAGCTTGTTACCAGTGCAGATTTCAGGTCTGTTCTTGGGAGCTCCTCCTCCACAAACCACTTGGTCCTTGACCTTGCTTATTCTCTTAAATCCAGTTTTTCTCAAGGGAATGATGCATGGGCCAACCTCCCCCCCTGTTATTTGAAATGTAGATTTCTAGGCCTTTCCTTGGGCCTCCTGAATATCTTGGATCAAGGCCCAGGAATATGTATCCTAAGCCCAAGTTTTTCAAGTGATTCTTTGTACACCGAGTTTTGAAAGGTTACTGGAGGTCTTTTTCTCTAGATATCCCAGCCAAAGAACATAGCTAATCAGTCTTACCAGTGGTTTGGGGCCCTACTTTTTAAAAAAAAAACCTATTTAAAATAGTGTTCTGGGTTGAATTGTTCTCCCCAGAATGTATGTTGAAGTCCTAACACCTTGTATTACTGAATGTGACCTCACTTCAAAATAGGGTTTTGCAGAGGTAGTCAAGTTAAAATGAGGTCATTAGGTTAGCCCTCATCCAATATGACTAGTGTCCTTATCAGAAGGGAAGACAGAGACAGATATTGGAGTGATGCATCTGCAAGCTGAGGAATGCCGTGGATTGCCAGCAAACACCAGAAGCTAGAAGAGACAACAGAGGATTTTACCCTACAGACTGCAGAGAGAACATGGCCCTGCTGATGCTTTGATTTAAGACTTCTAGCCTCCAGACCTAGGAGAATAAATTTCTGTTGTTCTAAGCCACCCGGTATGTGGTACTTTGTTTATGGGAGCCCTAGGAAACGAATACACAGAGTCATCACCCGGAGTCCCTAGTGTTTTGAAACCTTTGGGGCAATGTTTCCCAATGTGGTCCCAGGAAGTCCTTCATCAGAATCACCAGAAGATGCTTATGACATGCAGATTGTGAGGTCCTGTTTCTTGCTTTTTAGATCAGAATCTCTGGGGATAGGACCCTGAAATCTACATTTGTGACAAGCTGGCCACTTCGAATTTCGAAGCACACTCTGCAAGAAATGGTTTCTAGTCCCTGCTGCCCTCAGGATCCCTTATGTAGCTGTTTGAAAATGTATGTACCGGGTCCTTCCTCCAGAGGCTCAGATTCAGTAGGTCTGTGTGGGGCATGAGCATCTGTAATGCTTAAAGCCCCACCGGTGATCTTGATCTGTAGCCAGGGCTGAGCAACACCCCTCTCCAAATACAGAAGAGCCCTTCAAATTCAGGACTTTGACAGTCCTGGGCAGCCCACACAGAGGAGAGAAGTGGAAGGAAAATAAACACTCACTGCTAGTGTCAGCCAAGGGGGAGATGCCTCTTTAGCATTGGAGTATCTTTTTAGTCTACTGCGGACCTCAACCGCACAGATTTGGATAAGTCATACTCCTTGGTTTATGGCATATTGTCATCCTCGGTGCCTCCAGGGCCTCTTTTATTTGCTTACTTCATAACATGCATAAAAAAAAGTAACACTCACCGACAAACTTCTGTGCATGAACATCCACCAACTTTAAGATTGAGAACGATTAGTAATTTACATGGATATCTACCTATGCTCCTCCCCATCTTGTCCTACTACTTACTGCTCCCCCCAAATAATCAATACTCCAAATTTTGTAAATCATTACCTTGCTTATATTTACACACACACACACACACACCTATGCCTAAACGATATGTTGTTTAGTTTTGTTAACTTCATAAAAAGTGTTGAGCTATATGTCATCTTCTTCGACTTGCTCTTTTTACTCTGCATTCTATTACCATATGATTTCTCTATAACTTATCAAATAGGATGAAAAAGGAGTCAAATTTTGGAAGCCCACATATTGCCTTTGAGGATCATTATTACCTTTGGACTTCACACCATTCTCCTTAGCTTAGCATTCAAGGCTGGCAATGCCCTTGTCCTGACTGACCTACATCCTTCCACTACCCTCTGTTCCAGTCAAGCTGGGATGTTCACTGTCACCTACTTCCCTGACTTCCATTTTTATTTGACCAGTTCCGTTCCCCTTTACATATTTCTATTTGGGGAAATGCTACCATTCTTCATGGTGTGGCTCATGAAACTGACCTTAATTTCCCACCTAAATCCTAATTCCCACATGCTCTATATCGCTCCCAGAGAATTTATATTCGTCTAATATTGTAAATATATATTTCATGTGTTTTCCCCCAAGTTGTAATATATAAACCCCCAAAGGATCTTTTTTTCAACATTCTATCCCTTAACCTTGATCGCAGTAGCTGTTTGATAATTATTGAATAAATGCATGGATATGAAGAAATGCACGTAGCACTGACAAATTGAAGAGAAGCATAGTTTTATTTCTGTTCTGACTGCTCATATACCTTGGGGAAGGGCCTGAAACTCCATTTTCTTTTTACTCCTCTTCCCCATCTCTTACTGTGCAAAGGAAACTAGATTCCCGATTATAATCTGGAATTAAGGAATAATCACTGTTAGAAACTCTGCTCTTGAATTACTATTTGTTATATAATTTGAAAGGAAAACTACATGGGATGGGTTTATAGACTTAAATTTTAGGAAGTTTAATTATGTCTATAGATGCTTTTCAGTAACAATTGATAATACATTGTCTGCTTCCTATACATTCGACCCTGAATCTTCCTCAGGTCTGAATATTTATTAAATATTTATTAGAATTCTGTGAAGCTTGGAGAAGTTGTGGAGAACAGTGATCTCATGGATAATTGTCAATTTCTTTACACTTTCCATTTGAGGGTTTAGAAAATTAATCACATATTTCTTAAAGACTCTATAGTCTGCAGGAGACCAAACACCCTGGTGAATTCAGAGAGGTCTATTGATTTAATTTCTGAAATCCATTAAGGACTTTGAAATGAGTAAATGAAGAGTTAGGTACTGGGGAATCCTCTTTGTTACTCTGGTCCTGTACCTGTGACAACTTCTTGTAAATCTTTCCAAACAGAATTGCCATAGTTCTCATTGCTAACTAACTAATGGGTTGCACAGATAATGTGATTGCTCTGTTAAAAGCTCTGCACCAATTGTTGAAGAAAAAGCACAGTGCAATTTCAAAACGTATTGAGATTCTATTGATTCTGAAGGATCTGATTTTCATGGAAAGACCCTAACACAATTTTAGTATATCCTGCAGTCCTTTCTTGGAAACTTATAAAGTAATCATCAGGCTCCAGTCTTTGTAAAAGAGATTGAAAGCTGTTGGGGGATAAGGAGGAGAGTGAGGGATAGGAAAAAGGGTAAGGAATTAGGGGGGAAAAGAGGGGAAATGGAGAGAAAGTGGAAAAACAGAAGGAAGGAAATGTGATGAGTAAGATGATGAGGGATGTATGAATAAGAGGTGGGAGAGCATGAGTGATTAGGAAGGAGAGATAAAGATAGGGATGCAGGAAAACATTGGGAAAGGAGGGAGGAGGAAAAAAAGGGGGGAGGGAAGTTTGGGGGAACCGCAAAGGGAGAGAGATTAATTTAATAATGGTCCAGTGTCCACCATTAGCTTGAACATATGGTTTTCATCACGTCTAATGTAAATCAAAATAACCACAAGCGATGTGAATGCACCTTTGGTTTTCTGATTGCATATTTCGTAATTAACTTGGTAAATACAACTCTTGGTAACTGAAAAAAAAATTGTTGTGTTTTGGTCTGAACTTCAAATGGCAAGTCTTTGGTAATGTTTGACATCAGCAAAGTATATGCAACCTCACAGGGGTAAAATAATGTACTCACCCAGATCATGAAGGAAATGTGGAGCTTTCTCCATCCATTCCTGAAAGGGATCCCTTGGGTGAAACTTGTTTCTCATATGAGCAACAAAGTTCTGCCTGGATCACCTAAATCAGTTTGATACTTATTCAGCAAACCTTTGAGTGCCCATCAACTACCAGGCATGCGGTTAAGTGCTCAGGATATAGAGAGAAATGTACCGTAGGATCCCTGTGTTGGTCCTCAAGGCGCTCCTAGTAGTTACTTTTGCTTTTTTATTTAACATGATAACATTCTGAAAACAATTCACCTGGTAATTTTGCATTTTTCTGCAATTCCACCAGATAGGTAAGGAAAATGATCGGTGGAACAATTCAGACAAGAGAGCCCGAATGATCAATTGCAACAGCTTGCAGGAGTGAATGCAGGCATTCTGTTTTGTATTTATCTGCCCAGTGTGGAGGTGAGAAAACTGAGGGAGAAGCTGTTAAGAGTATCTAGTTTCACATCAGCCCCATGAAAAAAACAATTCCAGCAGCAAGTGCTTCTTCAATGGCTAGAGCCATTAAGTAATAAGCTTTCTCAAGTGGGAGTTGCTGTATCTTCTGCTGCAGATGGTGCCTATTTGTCACACCTGCCGATAAATAAGATAATGCCTCTCATTTCACCGTGAATAACATCATAGTATTTCCAAATCTCTCTTACCTTTCCTGGCTTACGGGATGAATGGGGTTGGCCATTTAAGTATTCCTTTTGAAGCTTGCACCGACAGGCAACTTGTTCGGGAACATCTCTGGCATATCTGGAAAATAGAATGCAAGCCTCATTTTGCCAGAGAAGCAGGACTACGTTCGTGCAAAGTATGCTTTCTTTTTTCAGTCTCCTCAAGAGTCAGACCTTTCCTGCTCAAACCCAGAAAAGCACCTTGCATTAGTTACTTAAAATGCCAGTTGCCACTTACGGCTTCAGAGCGCAGTTTCGGATGCCTGCTCCTTATAAACCCCAAAGAGCCAAGAGGGGTGCCTGTCTGGATGTGCACATACCGTCCGGAACTCTTGAATGCAAGCAGTCTGAACACTTAAGTCCCCAGGTCCTGTTTCGCAGGCAACAGTTTAGAGTATGCAGGAAAGGTAGTGTGAGTCAGCTCTGCTCTGCCTTGGCGGTGTGTGTGCCGCCAGGAGAGGGAGGAGATAAGAGAGAAGCTGAGAAGCAAAGTTTGTATAAGCCTTTCACTTTAACCCCTTCAAGGCTCCCTCACACAGCTGTAGGATTAGCCAAGACTCCCTATCTCCTTCAAAGCTTCTCCATGTGTCGTTTAAGAGGATCAGAGCTCCTGCTCAAATAAGGAGGTTTTTTCATCTGAGGTCTGATAGTAATAGATGCTTAGAATTGAAACCAAGCATGCTGGCATGTAGTGGGATTTAAATTATTTCGTCTTTACAAACAGAATGGATGCAGATATGTGTTCCCAGGTTCGAGAAACTTTTTTTTTTTTTTGCATCAACCGAATACTTTTACTTCGAATTCTTTTATGGAAATGTAATGTCTGTTTTGGAATCTAGGTCTGAGTTTCTGGTTGGAGGTCTAAGCATGGGGCAGAATATCTTTGAAGAAACTGTATGTGTCCAGGATATGTGTTCCATTATAAATGGCGTGTCCACCTGTACTTGAAATGCCCTTATTGTGTTATAGATAATGTGGCAGGAGGAAGGGGATTAACATTTCTTAGGTGCTCACTCTGTTCAAGTGATTCATGTAGAGAACTTCATTGAACCCTCACAACAGCCCTATGACTTGGGTATTATTATCCTCATTTTACAAATTAGGAAACTGAGGCTCAAGGAGGAAGTGTCTTGTGCAATTTAGTAAGCTTGGAGCAAGTATTCGACAACAAGGCAGCATGATCCCAAATTCTCTGCTCTTTAAGCAAGTGGTTCTTAACCTCTTGTGGGTCTTGGATTCCTCTGAGAACCTAATAAAAGCTGTGGACCTTCCCCTCCCTCAAAAATAGGCGTAGAATTTCCATGCTCCATTGCCCACAGGTTAAGAACAGCTGAATGGCCCCATGTCACTTTTCCAATATTATAACATTAGTGCATTATTCATTCAACAACTCATGGTCATCAGCAATTTTTACTACAGAATTGGTAGTAATAGTAAATAATAATAATAATAATAATAATATAATGGTAGTATATAATAACAGTCATGCCAATATTTAAGAAATTACTACAGTGCTTTCCCCTTAATCCCCAAATTCTCCTTAACAAGCCTTGCATCTTCTGTATTTTTCTCATTCTAGTGGTGACAATGGATGGAGGCTCCACTTCAAATTCTTCTTTGTAAAGATTTTATTTATTTGTCAGAGAGAGAGAAAGAGAGCATCACGCAGAGGGAGAAGCAGGCTTCTCCCTGAACAAGGAGCCCAATGTGGGACTCGATCCCAGGATCCTGGGATCATGACCTGAGCCAAAGGCAGATGCTTCACTGACTGAGCAACCCAGGCATCCCTCCCCTTCAAATCCTTAACATTTTACTGGCATAATGTAATACTTTATAGACTCCACTGGGGTTGCTCAAACTGGAGTGGTATGCTAAAAACTCATGAAATTACAGAGTAAACATAATGCACTTTTCTAGAGAATTAATTTTACTTGAAACTTCAGTAGGGAGGACCTAGGTAATTCGAGCGATAATTTGCGATATAGTTTCTATGACAATAAACACATACTATAGAACAAAATGCACATTTTGTAAGCATTTTTACAATCAAGTGTGAGACTTAAGAGAAATTTTGCACTTAGGGCGGGAACTCTTCAGGCTACCCAGTCTTCTCCAGGGAAACATGTTCATTCTATTCTGTCATCTGGGGTATTTCAGTGGAGAACATCGAAGGTTATAGTGTAACAAACACATCGTGGATTTTGAAGTCAGATGGACCTGGATTTCAGCCTCAGCTTTCATCTGCATTTTCTGGGCTACCTTAAGAAAGCCAATAAATTTCTTTGAGACTAAGTTTTCTCATGTGTAAGAGTGGGAAAGACTCTCATCAGGAGGATGTTATGAGGAAATATCTCTGAAGCAAGCCCACATGATAGATGCTCAATATATGTTAATGTTGCCATTTCAAATTTTTAGATGTCCAAAGAGAATAAGGCTACTTGGATACAAGGTTTCGCCAGGGACAGTCTATAATTTTTCTTTCCCAATTAGAACAAACTAAGCCCTAGGTAACATGATATTACTGAAAGTCAAGTTTCCAGGGAAGCATAAAAGGTGCCTCTATCTCAGATCATCATATACAGAATTTAAAGAGGAAATGTTCCAGAACAGATGCCAAGAAATAAAAAGAAGTCGGATTGTGGAGGAGAGTGGGAAGGAAAACTCGGAAAAACATTTCTTTTGAGAGATCTGTTGCCAGGCTAAGACTTCACACCACCTGGGCGCCTGGGTGGCTCAGTGGGTTAAAGCCGCTGCCTTCGGCTCAGGTCATGATCCCAGGGTCCTGGGATCGAGGCCCACATCGGGCTCTCTGCTCAGCAGGGAGCCTGCTTCCTCCTCTCTCTCTGCCTACTTGTAATCTCTCTCTCTGTGTCAAATGAATAAATAAAATCTTAAAAAAAAAGACTTCACACCACCTTCCATACGAGTGCTGGGGTACGAGATATGTTACTTCCTTTATTTCAACCCTAGTGAGAGGGTGTTTCACTGGACCGTGCAGAGAGCTTGACATTTGTTCCCTGCAGTAGAGGCAGAGGATTGGGGCTGTCCTCCGTTCTGAGAAAGCTAATGTGGCCCTTGGCAGGAGGACAGGGTTGACCGTGTTGGGATTGGCTGGCATTCCCACGATTTGTCAGGGCAAGGGATGTTTGAGTGTTTCCTGGGAACCAAATGGGGGCCATGCAAGAGAGAGAGCCAAGGTGGGGTTACCCTGGACCCTGTCTAACAGAGCCACCCAGAGAGGTGGAGAAACCTCAGCAAAAAATAGCTGGAGATAGCTGTCAGATTCTCAGGGGCTGAAGGAGGAGTTGTAAACTACGAACCTGAAGAGAGACGCATCAGTCCAGGTCTCCCAAATTGCACTAAAGGGGCCCTCAGGGATGGGGGTCTTTAAAGAACCCAAAGAAGAGCCAGAGACCCAGAGAATGGGAAGCCATTCATGCTACCAAGGAAGAATTGACTAATCCCTTTACTGTCTTCTCTATTCCTGCTCTGCCCTGGTGAGGGTCCAGATAGGAGTTGGCAAGTGGAGTGAAAAAGAAGAAAACCTATCAGCCCCTCCTTCTCCAAAGGCAGGTGGCCATGACCTATAGGTCTTAGCATGGGGTGGGAAGGGGATAATAATAATAATAATAATCTCTCATTGAGCCTGAAGAATTTGATTCCTATCTCGGACTGAGTATGTCCTGATTACCAAACCAAGTTCATGTTTTGTGACTTTGAGTGATCTGACGACTGTTGATTCTCGAAGAAATGAACAGAAAAGTCATGTGGTCTGCCCAAATTTCCATCCAGGGTCAGAATAAATTTACCCCAATGGAGTACATTTTCTTTGCACTTTGGGAGACAAAATAAAGTTGCTTCTTGATCCTATCATAAGTTATACTTTAAAAAATACTGGTTAGACTCATTCATTCATTCATTCATTCATTCGACAAACATCTGAGTGCATATTATGTAGACACACAGTGAAATGAAAATTAGTCCTCACCTTCAGATTGCTAATAGTCTATGGCAGGGGTCAGCAAATTTTTTTTTCTGTGAAGAGCCAGATAGTAAATATTTTAGGCTTTGTGGGACACTAAAAATCCTATTCCATATTCCTCTTTTTTGAACCAACTCTGTAAAAATGTCAAAACCATTCTTGAAGGCTATGCAAATAGAGGTCATGGGTCAGCTTTAGCACATGGGCCCTACTTTGCTGGCTCCTCATGTGTGCAGGAAACAAAATTTTAAAAAACTTCCCATTACCATATATGTATTATAATTGAAGTTGTGTTTCGTGCACTTGGGGAAGAGATGCAGAAGAGCATTGCTTCACTCTGACTGGGGAATCGGGGCTTCCCGAAAGCAGCAACATCGATTAGGGACCTGAAGGATGAGTAGGAGTTAGGGTAAAAGGAGGTAAGTGGTATTCCAAGCAGAGGGAGCTGCCTACATAGAAACACCAAAGTCTGACAGAGTTTGGTTTGCTTTAGAAACTACAGAAGGGAATAATGAAGCTTGCAGAGGTTAAGCAGTTTGCTCCAGGTCACAAAACTAGGGGTGGAGCTTAATCTCTTGGCCCAGCTGTGTCTGACTCTAAACCCATGCTCTTAGCCACTGCAGCATACTCCTACCCTGGTACAGAAGCTATGCCTAAGGTCTTCTTAGTATTTTCAAATCAGCGGCTCTATCTGGCTCACTTCTGTTTCCTCTGGGGGTGAAAATGTCGAAGTTCCGAAAGTATTTATTATAGGCCTTAAAAATAAGACAGTGAGTCAATTATGTCAGGTTGTCTTGATTAGAACCCTAGTGCTCACTTTTAAAAATACCTTTCCACCCAATCAAACCTAGTACGCATTACTCAAATTCAGAGTTTGCTTATTTCATCCTTACGGGAAGGTGTTTTTCTTTTTCTTTTTCTGGTAACTAAGCTCTAGCATGGTGATAATATAATTTCTTACCTTCTTGTTATATATTTAGACATTAGAAGGGATAGTACCATCTGGCTTGGACTACATATGGCCATTGGTCCAAGTACTGCTCCTAGCTTCATCTCTCACATGGATGACCTTGGACAAGTGAATTTTCTCAGCACAGATCAAATCTGTCAATTTTGTATTCATTTCTTGGTGGGTTTTTATTGAGGTAGTCATGCAGCAACTTTTCTATGAAAATGCTCATGTTAGAGCCTCCCATGTCACCCTAGAGTCAGCAATAATAGGGATTGGAACAGGGAGGAATGACAATGGGAACAGCTCAGCCTTGCTGTTGTGAGCCTTTCAGTGGTCAGTGGTTCTTAACCAGGGCTATGCTTTTATTACCTAGGGAGCAGGGGGAGGGGCAGAGGGAGAGGGAAAGGAGAAGTAGACTCCCTACTGAGCAGGGAGGCCAACTCACTCGGGGCTCAATCTTGTGACCCTGAGATCATGATCTGAGCCAAAAACAAGAGTCCAATGCTTAACTGACTGAGCCACCCAGGTGTCCCAAGAATATGTATTTTTAACAAGCTCCTCGGGTTAAGAACCACTGCCCTGTTTCATCTTTTTTTGGGACTGGGGAGGGAGACAAACCATAAGAGACTCTTAATCTAAGGAAACAAACTGAGGGGTGCTGGGAGGTGGAG
>LNAC01001402.1:25210-73626 GCA_002007465.1 Ailurus styani | reverse complement strand
AGGGAAGGGATAGGGTGGCTGGGTGATGGACATTGGGAAGGGTGTGTGCTATGGTGAGTGCTGTGAAATGTGTAAGACTGATAATTCACAGACCTGTACCCCTGAAGCAAATAATACATTATATGTTAATAAAAAACAATACTAAGAAGAATACTAAATTAACAATACTAAAAAAAAATACTAAGAAAACCTGGGGGAAAAACAAGTAGCTGCCTAATGAATTGACTGTACTAAAACTTTATGAGACACCTGGGTCTATGCATAGAAAATCTGCTTAATTTTTAAAAAGAATTTATTTATTTATTTGAGAGAGAGTAAGGAAGAGAGAGAGCACAAGCTGGGGCAGATGGAGAGGGACAAGCAGACTTCCCACTCAGCAGGGAGCTCAATACTCGGAACTCAATCCCAGGACCCTGGGATCATGACCTGAGCTGAAGGCAGAGGCTTAACCCACTGAGCCACCCAGGTGCCCTCATCTTTAAAAAAAAGATCTTTCTCTAAAAAAGATGTCTTTTTTTTAAAGATTTTATTTATTTATTTGACGAGAGAGATCACAAGTAGGCAGAGAGGCAGGCAGAGAGAGAGAGGAGGAAGCAGGCTCCCTGCTGAGCAGAGAGCCTGATGCGGGACTCGATCCCAGGACCCTGGGATCATGACCTGAGCTGAAGGCAGAGGCTTAACCGACTGAGCCACCTAGGTGCCCCAAATATGCTTATTTTTTTACAGAAATAGAAAAAAATCCTAAAATTGATATAGAACCACAAAATACCATGAGTAGCCCAAGCAATCTTGAGAAAGAAGAACAAAGCAGGATGCATCACTCTTCCTGATTTCAAACTGTATTACAAAGCTATAGTAATTAAGAGTATGGTACTGTCATAAAAACAGACACCTACATGGAATGTAATCAGGAGCTTAGAAATAAACCCATACATATATGGTCAATTTATATCTGACATGGGAGCCAAAAATATTCAATGGAGAAAAGATAGCCTCTTCAATAAATGGGGTTAGGAAAATGAAATTCACACACAAAATAATAAAATGTCCATATACCATTCACAAAATGTAACTTGAAGTGGACCAAACACTTGAATGGAAGACCTGAAAACTCCTAGAAGAAAACATAGAGAAAAACCTCCTTGACATTGGTCTTGGCAAAGTCTTTTTGGATATGACACAAAATGCCCAAGTGACAAAATAAAAGTAGAAATAAACAAGTGGGACTACATCAAATTAAAAAGCTTCTGCACAGAAAAAGAAACGGCCAATAGAATGGAAAGGCAACCTACAAGATAGGAGAAAATATTTTGCAAACCATGTATCTGATAGGGGGTTAATATCTGAAATATATATGGGGATTACACAACTCATGGGAAAAATAAACAAGTAATCCAATTAAAAATGGGCAAAGGACCTGAATGGACATTTTTCCACATAAGATATACAAATGAACAACAGGTATATGAAAATGTGCTCCACATTGAGCACTCATTGTCAGGGAAATGCAAATCAAAATGACAATGAGTTATCACCCCACACCTGTTAGAAGGGCTATTATCAAAAGGACAAGAAAAAAGGGCTAGTGAGAATGTGGAGACAAAGAAACCCTCTTGCACTTTTGGTGGGAATCTAAACTGGTGCAGCCTCCACAGAAAACACCGCAGCAGGTTCCTCCAAAAACTAAAGATATAAGTATCATATGATTCAGCAATCCCACTTCTGGGTATATATGCAAACAAAAAGAAATTACTATATTGATTTGCACCCCCATGTTTTTTGCAGCATTATTTACAACAATAAAGACATGGAAACGAATAAGTGTTGACAGATGAATAGATATCTATATCTATATATGAAATGGAATATTGCTCATCATGAAAAGGAGAGAATCCTGCCATTTTCAAAAACACAATAGCCTACAGGCCATTATACTAAGTGAAATTAATCAGAGAAAGACAAATACTGTATGATATCACTTATATGAAGAATCTAAAAAAAAATTAATCATAGAAACATAGCTAGGTGGTTGTCAGTGTGGGCCAGTGAGGAAAGTGAGTGAAAGTGGTCAAGGGGCACAAACTTCCAGTTAGAAGATGAATTAGTCCTGGGGCTGTAATGTACAAAATGGTGTGTGTGTGTGTGTGTGTGTGTGTGTGTGTGTGTGTGTGTGTGTGTAGTGAACCATAATGGATATATATATATATATATATATATATATATATATATAATGACTATAATGAACGACACTGTATCTGTATACTTGAAAGTTGCTAAGAGTGCCTCTTAAAAGTTCTCACCAGGAAAATAAAAGTAACTATGTGAAATTGTAACTACATAAAGTAATGGACATGTTAACTAACCTTATAGTGGTAATCATTTTGCAATATATATACCTATCAAATCATCATGTTGTACACCTTAAACTTACACATGTTACATGCTAATTATGTCTTAATGAAGCTGGAAAATAAAAGGAAGTTCTGCTTAAGAAGGGAGTATGTGGAAGTTTACTGTTATAATGTTTCGCTATCCTGTATCATGGGCTTTTGGTACTAAATCAGGTGGATGCCATTCTAGCAATGAGTATGATGCTCTTGAGTGCTGTACTCCAGACGAAATGAGATCAATAGCACAGTGAGATCTCAGATTGTAATGAAAACAAGTTTATGTATTTTAATAAGTTAAAGGCAGCAGACGGATGACACGTGTATATTGCCTGTACATCCCAAAGCAGCAAAGGAATACGAAAGATATAATTTCACGATGGTGAAGAGAATGGGGGAAAAGGCCATCAGTGGATAAAGGTTGGATGGATGCTGGTAAAGAGATGGAGGAGTGGTGACAGATGAAGCCACAGCTTAGGATACTTGCAAAGTGGTGGGAGACTGAAAGAGAAAGGCTTTTTTGCCTGCATAAATGCTAGGTTTGAAGAAGAGAATGAGCGAGATGTGAGGCAGCAGCAGGGAGAATGAATTAAGTCATTTTTTTTATGGAGTTGATTTATAGAGTTGATTCTCCCTGTCTCCTCCCCACCCTGGTGGACAGAATGCCCTCCTCTGTGACCTCCCAAAAATGGGAGTATTATTCTTTAAAGATATTGAGAGGTCCCAGAGAAAAGTATTAGACATTTTTGCACTTAGGGATCCCCCCAACAAAATGGGGGGATTCATATATATGAAGCTCTCAATCACTTTTGTATTGCCTCATTTCTTCCATGTGAACAACAAAAAAATCAATGACCACCAGATATTTGAGGAAAGCTTTCAAAGTGAAATTTGATAAACAAATAGAAAAAAAGATAATACAGGATCCTTGAGAGAAAAAAAATGAAGAGAGGAAAACGCTTTAATTAGTATACTGCGGAATGTCAAGAAAACATTGTGTTTATGTAAGAGGAATAGGATATTTGAAAATAAGTGATCAGAGAAAAGAAAAGTTCTCTTGAAATGAAAATATCATTTCTGAGATAAAATTCAAGGGAAGAGCTGGAATAAGTAGTTGAGGAAATATCAAAGAAAGTAACACAAAAAAGACTAAAAGAAGTAAAATGAGATAGAAAAAAAAATGATCCATAGAGAGTAAACCTGGGAGAGCCAACATTTGACCAACAGGAATTCAAGAGAGAATAAAATAGAATGATCAAAGAAACAAAACAAGATATTTTTTGGAGTGTATTTTTGTGGAATTTTAGAATACGAAGTATAGAGACATCCTCAAAGCTTCTGCAAAGAAAAACAGGTTACCTAGGAAGAAAGGAGAATGATATTGACATAGGATTTCTTTTTTTATTAATTTATTTATTTTGGAGAGAGAATGCAAGTGAGGGAATAGTAGAGGGGAAGGGAGAAGGAGGGGGAAAGAATCCCAAGCACGCTGAGCTCGAAGTCTGAAGCCTGGGACTCAATCTCTCTTACCGGAGATGATGACCTGAGGTGAAACCAAGAGTCAGATGCTCAACTGACTGAGACACCCAGGGGCCCCCACATAGGATTTCTTATCAGAAATTTCACAGATGAGAAAACATTGGCACAAAGCCTTCAAAGTTCTAAAGGAAAATGACTTTCAGGGCACCTGACTGGCTCAGTCGGCAGAGCATATGACTCTTGATGTCGGGTTTGTGAGTTCAAGCCCCACATTGGGTGTAGTGATTACTTAAAAATAAAATCTTTTAAAAAAAGAATAAAAAAAGAAAATGATATTTCTTCAGCACAGCACACTATAACCAGTTAAATTATCAGTCAAGTGTGAGTAGAATAAAAGCATTTTCAGATACAGATGTCTTCTGGAATTAATCTGCAGGAAATACTTTAAAAGGAAATTGAGGATTTAGTCCAGGAAAAAAGAGGAAATAAACCAAGAGGGAGGAAGACATCAACTCCTGAAGAGTGGCTCCAACCCAGGAAGCAATGAAGTTCCAGGATGGTAGCTGTGAAGTAAGTCTAGAGAGAAACTGGCCCACAGTGGAGTCTATAGTTGAAGGCCTGTGGGAAGGAAGATTCCAGAAAAAAGTTTCCATTCATTGGTTGTGATGGAGACTTTGAAAAGAAATCAACAACCAAACTGAAAACGTAATACAGGCAGAAAAAATAAGGTGGGGGGAAAAGAGCTACTAGAAACTCCAGAAAAAATAAAAAAGCTAGATAAGAAAGGAAATATAACCCAGTTCTTGGCCCTGAGGTAAATGTGATGTACATAGTCATAGTAATGTATATGCAATGATGATGGATTTTAAATTTCAGATTAACCTACAGATAAAGCACAGAAGACTTAATTATGATTATAGAAAGAGTGCAAAAGAAACATACAGGCAGGGGCACCTGGGTGGCTCAGTCAGTTGAGTGCCTGCCTTCAGCTCAGGTCATGATCCCAGGGTCCTGGGATTGAGCCCCACATTGTGCGGGGTTGGGGGGGAGTCCCTGCTCAGCAGGGAGCCTGCTTCTCCCTCTCCTTCTGCCTGCTGCTCCCCCGGTTGTGCTTTCTCTGTCAAATAAATAAATAAAATAGTAAAACAAGAAACATATAGGCATATCTTGTTTTATTGTGCTTCGCAAATATTGCTTTTTTTTTGTACAAATTGAAGGTTTGTGACAACCTTGTGATGAACAGTTCTATCGGCACCATTTTTCCAACATTTATTCACTTCTCATCTTTATGTCATATTTTGGTACCTCTCACAATATTTTTAATAACAAAGAAAACTATATTTTATAAAATAATAACTTTAAACAAAATTTAATTGATGACAATCATTAGAAAAACTTTAATCCAAATAAATATCCACAATTCCATTGAAATTACTTTTACCTTTCAGACTTGGGATGATGGTTTAGGAAAGACTGCTCAAGCATGGACAAACAAGTGCAAATTTGAACACAACACCTGTTTAGCAAAATCATATGAATGCCACCCAACTTTTCAATATGTTGGAGAAAATATCTGGTTATGTGGATTTAGCATATGTGCACTGCAATTCTCACAATATCTTATTATTTTTTTTAAGTAAGGCCCACTCCTAGTGTGGAGTCCAACATGGTACTTGAACTCACAGCCCTGAGATCAGGACCTGAGCCGTGATCAAGAGTCAGACCTTTAACCAACTGAGCCACCCAGGCTCCCCCTTATAATATTTTAAACATTTTCATTATTATCATATTTGTTATGGTGATCTGTGGTCAGTGATCTTTGATGTTACTATTGTAACTTGTTTGGGCCACCCTGAACAGCACCCATTTAAGACAGGGAACTTAATTGATAAATGTTGTGTGTGTTCTGACTGTTCCCCTGACCGGCTGTTCCCCAGTCTCTCTCTCTCCTTGGGCCTCCCTATTCCCTGAGACACAACAATATTGAAATTAAGCCAACTGATAACACCACAATGACCTCTAAGTGTCCAGCTGAAAGGAAGAGTCAATCGATGCAGCAAATTATATTGTTGTCTTATTTTAGGAAATTGCCATGGTCATCCCAACCTTCAGCAACCCCCACCCTGATCAGTCAGCGGCTGTCAGCATCGAGGAAAGACCCACCGCCAGCAAAATGACAATGACGCCCTGAAAGCTTCAATGATGGGGCGCCTGGTTGGCTCAGTCAGTTAAGCATCTGACTTGATTTCGGCTTAGGTCCTGAACTCAGTGTCATGAGCTCGAACCCCAGATCGGCTCCACACTGGACGCAGAGCCTGCTTAAGATTCTTCTTCTTCCTCTTCCCCTCCCCCACTCACCCTCCTTCCCTTCTCTAACAAAAAAAAAAAAAAAGAAAGTAAACTCCAATGATGGTTAGCACTTTTTAGCACCAAAGAATTTTTTAAATTAAGGTATGTACATTTTTCCTAGACATAATGCTATTGCACACTTGATAGACGATGGTATACCTTAAATATAACTTTCATATGCACTGGGAAGCCAAAAATTTATCTAACTCACTTTATTGTGCATTTTCTTTCTTGCTGTGGCCTGGAACTGAACTTGCAATATCTCCAAGCGATGCTCGTAACAGATGAAAAAATTGGGAAGGTAAAAGGAAGAGAATGGAAGACACATGTAATAAAGACACTGCACCCATAATATATACGATTCAAAGCAACTGAGAGAGGAATCAAAATAATTATGTAACTCTATTAAATGAATGGTGGGGGGAAGAGAGTGATATAAATGAGACCGGGTGGTAGAGGCATTTTATGTAGGGGTAGGAAGAGGTAACTACAAAACAGCAGAACAGGTAAACGAGGTTATCCTGGAGAGCATGACTATGGGATGCGCCATGGTGGACCAGAAGCCTGTTGCTTTGCATCAGAGACCCTCCTGTCTTCTCTTAGGTTTTAACCCTGTTTGTGTATTACCTTGATAAATACCTTTTAGTTATTTAAGAAATTATGCTTTTTTCAGGTTTTTTTTAGTGAAGATGGTCACCATGGAGAGTGGGATTATAGGTCAGGAAAAAAAATCAATTAACAAGCATGTATTGAACAATTATGATGGACCTAGCACCCCACCAGCTGCTGGAAAGAGCTCCAAGAGTACTGAAGACACAGTCTCTGTCCAGAAGAAACTTCTAGTCTGGTTGGGCAAAACAAACCAGTCCATAAAAGAATCAGGGAATGCCATACATAGTAAAATGCTGAATTGTTACGATGCTAAATTACGCCCACTAGCATAGCAGGGGGAAGATGAAAGCAGTTCAGACTGAAATTAGCGAAGGCTTCAGGTAGTACTGGGGCTTGTTTCTGGCCTTAAATATTGGAAAAGATAGCAATTGGTCTGGAAGGGAAGGGTCTTAGAGGAGGCCACGTGAACAATGGCTTGGAGCAGATTTTTTTTTTTTGTCCTGCTTAGCTATGTATTATTAGGTAGAAATTTTTATCCTTTCTAATATCACTAAAAAGCTCTTTCCCTTTAAATCTCCCTAATACAACAACTTTCTCTGAGTGGATTATTTTTTTCTTGCTGACAGGGCAGTAAATTTTCTGTCGCTTTGCAGAATGGGAAGTGCCATTTACTAAATGAGCTCTTCTCTATTCTGTCCTCCTTTGGTGCCAAGTCTTAATAAAGACAGATGGGTTTCCCCCATCGTGCTGCTGCTTCCCATCTCGGGCTGATGAATATGAGACTGAGAGCTTGACCCCATCATTGTCAAGCAATATAAAAAGCTTCATCCTTATTTATTGCCATACTTTAATTACTGGGAGAAAAGTATCAATTAAGAAACAAAGGGTTTGAAATCTTTTCCACAAAACCAGGATGTCTGAACAAATGAAAACCATTTTTCTTTTCCGTTTTCTCTTCTTTGGTGGGGGAGAGTGAAGATGGTGGGGTGATTAGAGTTGTTTCGGTTAAATTTAATTAATAGGCCCTCACGGCAGAATATTCCATGAAGCCTGAACATATCAAAAACCATGTTGTTCTAGGGCTATCAGTTCAAATATTTTGAATTCAATTCAGTGGATATTTTCGCCAAGTTATTAGAGTTCACTGGTCATCCTGGAAGCCTTTTCATTGACATGGCTGCAGTCATTAGACTTGAGAGTGGTTTCCCGGTAGGAGCCCTGAAGAGAAGTTTTATAATGCAGTCATTGGCTCCCTGAGCTCTTTGGGTGAAGATTTTAGCTGCTCTCCATGTGTTGTGATGTAATGTGGGAACACCAGAAACACTCTTTGCGTTCAATTCACCCGAAACGTTTCCCCTCTTCTTTCTATTGCCTCAAATCTATGCCATTCATTCATTCCTTGGTGGTAGGATTTCGAATCACTAGAAGCCGTCAGCTAAATTGCATCTACCCCTCAGGTCAGACTTTTATGGCTCCACTCAGCTTCTAAACCTTCAATGTGAATGAGTTGATCTGATTTTGTATGTATGTGTAATGATTTTTTTCAGGATAACATTGATTTTTTTTCTTCTGCTTAAATTTTTAATTATTAAATCTCTCTTATAATTTACATGCATGAAATCTGTCATACATACAGGAAAGTATATATAACATATGCATAGTGTTTAAGTAATAATAATAAAATGAACATCCATCCACCCATTGTCCAGCCTAAAGAACAGGATATAACCAAAATCTTTGAAGTATCTTGGGTACTCCTTCCTCTTTTCCATTATTAACCATGGTTCTGAATTTTGTGTTTGCCATCCCCTTGCTCTTCTTTATGTATCTCTGAATAATGTTATTTAGGCTGTATGAATGGTTTTTTTTAAAGATTTTATTTATTTATTTATTTGACAGAGAGAGAGAGAGAGAGAGAGAGAGAGAGAGAGAGAGAGAGAGAGATTACAAGCAGGCAGAGAGGCAGGCAGAGAGAGAGGAAGAAGCAGGCTCACTGCCGAGCAGAGAGCCCAATGCGGGCCTCGATCCCAGGACCCTGAGATCATAACCTGAGCCAAAGGCAGAGGCATTAACCCACTGAGCCACCCAGGCGCCTGTGTATGCATGTTTTAGATCTTTAGGCTCACACTGGGTATATTTTTCTGAAGCTTTTTTTTTCTCAATATTATGTTTGTGGGATTCCCCATATTGATTCATTTTTAATGCTTAAGTATTTTTGTATAGATACAACAACATGTATCCATTCTACTGTCAGATTGCTTACTTTGGATGAAAAACCTTCTTTTGTAAGACAATACATGCTAATGACTTAAAAAGAACCTGAAGCAATATATAAATATAAAAAGTGAAAGTCCTCTCCACTTTTCCCCCTCACCTTTACAGAACTAACCACTGTTAATGCTTTAGTTTCTCTATCTCTCAAGTTTTTCTATGCATGTGTGAATATGTGTCTATGTGTATACACACCTATAAGGAATAAGATTGCACACACGTTGTTCTGCAATTTGTTTGCATTTGACCATGTACTGTGGACACCCTTCCATGTCATTAATTACATATTCACCTTGTTCTTTTTTTCCTGATTTATTTATTTATTTGAGAGAGAGAGAGAGAGAGAGAGAGCACATGGTGGCGGAGCAGAGAGAAAGACTCTCAAGCAGGCTCCATGTCCAGCAAGGAACCCGATGTGGGGCTCGATCTCATGACCCATGAGATTATGGCCTCAGCCGAAACCAAGAGTCAGATGTTTATCCAATTGAGCTACCTTGATGCCCTTCACCTTGTTCTTTTAAAAGTCTTCCTTTTATTCCTTAGTATGTATGTAACTTAAATTATTTAACCAATATCCTATTGATGAACACTGGGGTGTGTTCAAAGTTTTGCTGGTATAACAACACTGCAATGATTATCCTTATATGTATATATCGTACATATCTTGGCACAGAAAAGATGAATTGTTGGGTTGAAGATATTCAAGCTTAAACATTTTTTTAAGATTTTTTTTTATTTGACACAGAGAGAGAGATCACTAGCAGGCAGAGGCAGGCAGAGAGAGGAGGAAGCAGGCTCCCCACTGAGCAGGGAGCCTGATGCGGTCCTCTATCCCAGGACCATGGAATCATGACCTGAGCCGAAGGCAGAGGCTTTAACCCACTGAGCCACCCAGGCGCCCAACCTTAAACATTTTATTGATACAGCTAACAGCCTTCCAAAAGGAGTCCCCAATTTACACTTCCACGAACACTGTATTGGTACAACCCTTCTCTACATGCTACCTCTGGTGATGACTGGGAGGTAATAATGAATGTCTCTTTTGATTATATAAGGACAGATTTCATTTGTAGATAAAGTTGGAAAAGAGAGAAGAGCATTAAGAAAAAGTGAAGATCTCCTATATGCATTTAAGTCAAGAAGAACCATCATTACGTACTTGGTGTAGTTAATTTCTACTCTTCTTTCCTTTTGTACATTGATGACCTTTGCCATTCAAGAGAAATATGTCCTGGGACATTGACCGCTCACCCCAAGTCTTGAATTACTCTATGACATATTTCACTCTCAAAGCACAATTTTTACAGTGACTGTAGTTCACTTACTAGAACAGTCTTCTAATCACTTTTATTTATTTTCATATATATATCATACAGTAAACTTGTTCCTATCAAAATTCAACACCACCATCAAATTTAAACAGCTCTACTACACCGTTAAAATTTCTATTTACCGGCTCAACGTTATTTTACATGGTTTCACTCTTTCTCTTCACCATTCCTCACCAGCAATTGGATTAGGCTTTTCTTTTTAGGCCACCTTAAAGAAATTGAGAGCAATGCCTATTGGCTTTCATTCTATTATTCTTTTTATTCTATTCATTTCTCTTTGAATGCTCATGTGTTCTGGTATAAATAGGATACTGTAATTCCACATTATTCCAGATTGCACTATTCTTTCATGCAGTAGGAAACATTTTTCAAAATGCCTAGGCCTGAGAGGGTAATGGCTATTAATGATCTCTCTGAATATATGGATCATCTTTGTGTGATCCAGTAGACAACTAAAATTTTTAAAAGATTTTATTTATTTACCTGAGAGAAAGAGAGAGAATGAGTGTGTGGGGAGGGTGTGGGTGAAGTGGGGTGGGTAGGGAGGGCTGAGAGAGAGGGGGGGAGAGGGAGAAGCAGACTCCCTGCTGAGTAGAGAGCCCAACATGAGGCTCAATCCCAGGATCCTCAGATCATGACCTGAATGGAAGGCAGACACTTAACCCACTGAGTCACCCAGGTGCCCCTTTATAACCCTTTTTAAAAATAGCTTAAGTAGCTCAAGGTACTTCAATAAACACTGGAATTTAGCTTTCTAATACCTCTAGGATATAGGGGAAACTGCTTCTCCCTCTCCCTCTGCCTGCCTCTCCCCCTGCTTGTTCTCTCTCTCTGTGTCAAATAAATAAATAAAAATCTAGAAGAATAAAAAATAAAAGGGTTATAAAAATATGAAGTACTTGTCCCAGTAATCCACAGATGTCTTCTTGGCTTGTTTGCAGATGCTGGGTTATATTAGCATCTCTTAATTAATGTTGAGCAAAGAAGGCTTCCATAGGCCCATTTATTTTTTTTTAAAGTAATCTGAACTTTTTTTTTTTTAAAGATTTTATTTATTTATTTGACACAGAGAGAGAGATCACAAGCAGGCAGAGAGGCAGGCAGAGAGATGAGGAGAGGAGGAAGCAGGCTCCCTGCCGAGCAGAGAGCCCGATGCGGGCCTCGATCCCAGGACGCTGAGATCATGACCTGAGCCGAAAGCAGAGGCTTTAACCCACTGAGCCACCCAGGCGCCCCCATAGGCCCATTTAATAGGTACATGTACAGGGCGCCTGGGTGGCTCAGTGGGTTAAAGCCTCTGCCTTCGGCTCAGGTCATGCCTCTGCCTTCGGCTCAGGTCATGATCTCAGCGTCCTGGGATCGAGGCCCGCATCGGGCTCTCTGCTCGGCGGGGAGCCTGCTTCCTCCTCTCTCTCTCTGCCTACTTGTAATCTCTCTCTGTCAAATAAATAAATAAAATCTTTAAGAAAAAAAAATAGGTACATGTACGGTGTCTTCTGCTATCTGAAGTAGTGCATTTCTGAGATAAGATTCTCAATATTGTTTGCCTCATGCTTTCAGTCAGGTGGCAATTAAGGAAGCGAGAACATGTGCCTTCCAGGACCTTGCACCCATCTGTCACTTTTAAAATAGTTTCAAGGCGATTTGTTAGGTAGCGCTGGCTGAATGATTGGTTTTCTTGTGATAATTGCCAAAGCAGTTCTTGTAAGGCCTGAAGGGGGAGAGGGACAGTCCCCAATTTACACTCTCTTATTCTTTATCGTCTTCTTAGATCGGGTCTTTGGGAATTCTCAGCTTGAGAATACCACAAAAGAATAGCAACGAATCCACATACTGTTGTGGCATAACCAAAGCCTGAGAAGCTGCCTTTGAGCTACCTATTTGACAGAGGCGGAGCTGCGGAAGGCCTGGCTGACTGAGTCCCAAGCCATTGGGTAGTCTTCACGGGAAGGGGTCAGGTTCTCCATGGGAAGAGGTCAGGTGGTGTAGTAGAAGCCAAGATTTAGGAACCCTAAATCGAGGTCCCGTTTCTGCTGAGTGGCTATGAGATTTTAGCTTTTTCATCTGTTAGATGTGGTTAATTGTGCCTGTTCTACCCGGAGGGCCATATCAGATGGTTGTCAAGAGCGCAGGACACAGAGCGAAGTGTTTAGTTCAGTTGGAATCTTGGCTTATTTATAATTTCTTTGCTGTGTGGCCTTGGGTAAATGACTTATCTCTCCGTACCACACTTTCTTAATTGGTCAAATGACGCTGATGCATAAGGGTTGTTGGAGGATTGTTATGAGGGAATTCATGTGAAGTGCTTAGAACCACATCTCGTGCATTTTGCCATTGACAGCTACCAGATGTCAGTTGCTATCATATATGATGCTTAAAATCACAGGCTCAAGGTCTAGTTGGTGTCCAAATTCTGGCTCTGCCAATAAATAACCTTGCAAAATTACTCAACCTCTCTGTGCCTCAGCATTTCTGTCTGCAACATGGGGATAGTAATGACATGACCTTCAAGGGTTATTGCAAGCATTACATGAAACCTTCCATGTGAATGGCTTCAAATGGTCCCTGACACATAGCTGGTGTTCAGTAACTAAATATTTTTATTTAATCCAAGAGCCTTGAGGTAGGTCGTGCTTATATCCCTTACCCTCTGGTGTTAGCCATCTTCTAAGGCCTACTATCTTTATCATTGTTTCATCTTTATCAAATGCTGCCTAAAAGTTTAGTTGTCCCTGAGGCTTTGCAGTTTAGCCGGAACTAAAGGAAATTTCAGATTTCAGATTGAAGCTGATAGGTCCTATTTAGTATTCCATAGTTATTGTGAGAAAAACATGAGCTGTGAATACATGAAAAAAAAAACCAAAATACTGTGCACCCATGGAAGAGAGTGCCTGTTACCCTTCAGCTTTTGTTAATGACTCAGAAGCACAGATTGTGGGCATTACTAAATGAACGCTTTCTGGGTGCTGGGCCCTACATTATCTCAGTTATGCATTCCACTAATCCTATGCGCTAAGCATTAACTCCATTTTACTGCTTAACAAATAGTATGCCCTTCAAGAAATTTAAGTGGTTTATCCCAAATCCACATAGTTCCTCAAGGATGGACCCAGGACTTAACCCCAGGTTTATCTAATTTCAAATCCTGGGCTCTTTCTAACTCTACAATGTTTACAGAGTGTTTGTTCTCAGAACACAGTGTCACTGAGCGCAAATCACTTTGGGGATTCAGAGGTTTGTCTGGTAGCCTGGCTGAGGAAGCAGAGACTGCTGAGCATTTTTCTGATTCCTGCACCTCCCTGGCTAATCTCTTGCCCTATCCAGCCAAGAGGACAGCAGTGGCAAAAACCCTGATATGCATTTTGAAATGCATGTTCCCAGAGTTCAAACTGGGCCCAGACTATAGGCTGAACTGTGATTCAAAGTGCTGACTTTAGAGGTTTGGTATTTGCATGAACATGTCTACAATAATGAAAGCAGAAAGGCCAACTGATGTGTGGGTAGATGTTTGAATGTCCCACTAGACCAGAATAAGAGCCAGATCAGTATAGCACTCCTCCCAACATCTGTGGTTTGGAAATATGTGACTACTCATCTAACTTTACTGCTGGGATTAAGGCTAGACCCCAATTGATGGTGAAGCTGGCTGATAAGACAGGGAAAGTTATGCTTTGTTCATTTTTTAAAAATTCTTTTCCACGGAGACAGCAAGAACAGATGTCAAGGAATAGGTAATAGACACAGACATAGATTTTAGTGATGACTGGCTCATGCTTTCCAAAGAGTACACTGGAGACTTTCCAGAATACTCTGCAGGTTGGATTTTGGGGGTACATCTTAAAAGAAATTGCTGAGCTCGCCCTACAAATACTCCTCTGGATGGAGCACAAGATGGTCCTTTTTAAAATATAATACTGGTTCATAGTAGATTATGTCTTGAGAGAACTTTGTGACTCCGTTTCAATGCAGGCTTCATTGGTGGTGAATAAAAGAAAGAATGATTGTTTATCTTCTCCCCAAATAATGCCATGGGATGATGACCACTTTGAATGAAGAGCCACGGGGACCAAGAGATTCCATATCATGAGCAAAGATGAACTAACCTCAGCTCCCAGACCGTAAGTTGCTCACAATTTAGTGGAAGAGAAAAATATGTCAATACACTTAATACAAGGTAGAATAAAGTGCATGCCAGGCAGAATTACCAGCACTAACTAAAGAGACTTGAAAGTATGGAGGAAGGTTAAATTAGTTCTGCCTAAGGAGATTAGAGTTGGCTTTGCCGAAGAGTTAGCCCTTGACTGGGCCTTGCAGTATGAGTAGAGATTTCATAAAGAATATTCAGGAAAGGATATTCCAGGCTGAAGAAATCCTGTGATCAAAGGCAGAAACACGTGAAAGCAAACAACATGTTTTGCTTCTTTCCTTTTGACAATAGTGAGTTGTATCGCTGTGTAGTCCAAGCACATAGTGCTTGGAAGCTGGTCATCTTTGGAAGCTGGTCAGTCTGAGTCTAGAAGTCTGAGCCAAGAGAAGAATTGCAGTGACATTCATCACTCTGTTCCTGGATTTGGCTTTGGAGGCTAATGGGGAAGAATGTGATTAAAGAGTTGGCAGCCCTTTTATTATGGGCTGAATGTTTGTGCCCCTCCCCACCCCTAACTCATATGTTGAAATCCTAACCCCTGCAATGTGATGATATTAGGAGATGGGGCCATTGGGAGCTAATGAGGTCATGGGAGTAGAGCCCTCATAAATGCACTGAGTTCCCTTATAAGAACGTGAGAGAGCTTCCTTCCTGTCTGCTCTCCACCTTGGGAAGATACAATGAAAAGTTGTAATTTGATACAGCAGCCTGAGCTGACTAAGACACTTCCTGTTCCTAGAACTGGTTCTCACACTTGGAAAAGCTGAGGACTGGGGAGCCAGCAGGCATCCTATAGAGCACGGTGGAGTTTTGCTGTAAATCAACTCTTGATCATACAGCAAATCATTAGTAAACAGCATATATAAATAGCTCTATAATGACATTTTATCTCCTTATTTCAAACTCTGTCCTTACCTGACTTCTTTATAACTTCTTTAAAAAAAGGTGTTTATTTCCCCCCCCCCTTTTTTTAACACTGTACCCTCCTACGGCTTTCAAGGTGTAGCCCAGAGGGGAAACAAGGATTCTGGAAATGCACAAACTGGATATGATGGTTTGCTGATACATTAAAGGGGATAACATGTAGCATCTCATACACACCTGTGTCAGACCAGAACCATGGCTCAATAGTGTATCTCTGATGACCCTCCAGAGAGTTTAGGAAACACAATCATTTTCCTTGTATATGACTTGTTTGTAAGATCCTTTAAAGATTTTTTTTTTATTTATTCATTTGACACAGAGAGAGAGATTACAAGTAGGCAGAGAGGCAGGCAGAGAGAGAGGAGAGGAGGAAGCAGGCTCCCTGCTGAGCAGAGAGCCCGATGTGGGCCTCGATCCCAGGACCCTGGGATCATGACCTGAGCCGAAAGCAGCGGCTTTAACCCACTGAGCCACCCAGGCGCCCTGTAAGATCCTTTAAATGTAGACTGTTGGTATAAAAACTGATGTTAGATTTGTCAATAAAGCTAAAGTGTTCCTTTAGAAGGATTGACTGCTTTCATTAGTGCCAACCATTAATACTTAAGTGTCACAAAGTACGTTGTTTATGAAGAATTTAAATGAAGGGGCTACTTATTTATAGCAGTGTAGTAGTAGTTTGGAGGAAAGTCTATGCCAAATTTGTAGACAGATTTATACATTGTTTTTCTTTTTTTAAAAAAGATTTTATTTTTAAGTAATCTCTACACCCATCGTGGGAGTCGAAATTAACAACCTTGAGATCAAGAGTCTCCTGCTCTATGGACTGAGCCAGTCAGGCTCCCCTACATGTTGTTTTTCAAACATGCTAATATAATTGGAAAGAATATGACCAAAAGGGCAATGAATAAGAGTTTAGACAATTTCCTCTGAAAACAGTCACAGTGGAATCCCATCTTATTCAGGGGGTAGGTTCTTAATTCAGTAGATAGGAAAAAATCAGTGAAAAAGACTACTAATTGCCTACCCAATATCCACTTTCCCTTTCCTCCTTCGTTATAGGGATTTTTCCTGGACGGTAATGCGTTTCTCAAAAACTAGATTTCTCAGCTTCCATTTCAGCTAGGGGTGGCTAATGAGATCAGTGTGGAGCTTTTTAGGAGGAACTTGTAGAAAAGCTATTTAATATTGGACAGACTGCTGGCGAATGCTCATACGCTTTCTACTTCTCATATTTCCTTCCTGGAATGTGAACTTGATGGCTGGAACTTTAGTAGCCATTTTGAACCATGAAGTAACCTTAAGGATAGAAGTCAGCAGTAAGGATGGTGGAGCAGAAAGATAGGAGTCTGAGTCCCTGATGACACTTGAGTCCTTTATGTCTTCTCTACACTATCTTTAGACTACCTCCGTATGAGGAGGTAATTTCTTGTATTTAAAATGCCGTAGTTGAGTATCTGTTATTACAGGCTGTGTGTGCTTACTGCGAAATTGTGTGTAATTAAAATTACCTTCAAAAATAACCGGGGAAGGTGCCACGTTCGAGACCAACATATCTTCCAACAAGCCAGTTTTACCTCCAACACTAAAACACATTACTATTCCCACAGTTGAGCACTGGATTTACACATAATACTGTGAAATTGTCACACTATAAAAGTCACATGATATTTGAAAAGGCTTAAAGAAAGGAAAGTCACTTTTTATGCATCATGCCCTCTGGATTCAGGGTCATTGAATGAGATGGGAGAGCTTGTCATATTTAGCAAATAAAATAAAATAGGAAGCCCAGTTAAATTTGAATACTGGATTAACAACTAATTTTTTGGGGTATGTAAGTATGTCCCAGGTAATAGTTACACTATAAATTTTTTGTTTATCTGAAATTCAAATGCAAGTTGGTATCCTGTATTTTATTTTATAACTGTAGATGGGGAAGAGAATTGCTAACATTATTTAAATGATCATTCTTCTACTATTCCTACTATTTCTTTTTTTCTTCTTTCCTTTTCCTGTTATACAGTTGAATTTGTATGTTACAAATGTATCTAAGGCTCAGTCAATGAGAGAAAAAGAATGACAGAAGAATACAAACTGTATTATTCCTTTTTATTTTTTTAATAGGCTCCATGCCCAGTGTGGAGCCCAATGCAGGCCTTGAACTCATGACCCTGAGAGCAAGACCTGAGCTGAAATCAAGAGTCAGACACTTAACCAACTGAGCCACACATTCACCCCTGATTCCTTTTTATGAAAGTATTAAAATAAAAATTATGCAATGCATTTTTAAGAGACTCATACATTAGGTGGTAAAATTACAAATAAAAACAAGAAAATACCATAAGATCCAGGATTGGGGTCACCTCACCTCCCAGGCATGGGGAGGTACTATAGAGCATACACGAAGAGCTTCAGAGGTATTGGTAATGTACTGTATTTTAACCTGAGTGGTAGATATGGGAGGAGTTGTTTTATTTTTTAATTTTATTTACTTTTTCATCCCCTTGGTTATGTTTATTTCTAGGTATTTTATTTTTTGGTGCAATTATAAATGGAATCATTTTTCTTAATTTCTCTTTCTGCTACTTCATTATTCATGTGTAGAAACTCAATAGATTTCTGTCTGTTAATTTTGTATCCTGTGACTTTGCTGAATTCATTTATTAGTTCTATTGTTTTTTGGTGGATTCCTTAGGATTTTCTATATATGGTATCATGTCATCTGCCAATAGTGAAAATTTTACTTCTTTACCAATTTAGAAGTCTTTTCTTTCTTTTTCTTGTCTGATTGTGGTAGCTAAGACTTCCAGTACTATGTTGAATAAAAGCAGTGAGAGTGGACACCCTTGTTTTGTTCTGGATCTTAGGGGAAAAGCTCCCAGTTTTTCACCATTGAGTATGATGTTAGCTGTGGGTTTTTCATATATGGCCTTTATTATGTTGAGATATATTCCCTCTATATACACTTTGTTGAGAGTTTTTATCATGAATGGGTGTTGTACTTTGTCAAATGCTTCCTCTGCATCCATTGAGATGATCATTTGCCTTTTATTCTTCCTCTTATTAATGTGATGTATTACATTTATTGGTTTGTAAATATTGAACCACCCTTGAATCCTTGGAGTTAATCCCACTTGATGGGGATGAGTGATTTTTTAGTGAATTGTTGGATCTGGGTTGCTAATATTTTGTTGAGGATTTTTGCATCTATGTTCCTCAGAGATATTGGCCTGTAGTTCTCTTTTTTCTGTAGTGTCTTTGTCTGGTTTTCATATCAGGTGATGCTGGCCTCATAGAATGAATTTGGAAGCTTTCCTTCCTCTTCTATTTTTTGAAATATTTTGAGAAGAATAGGTATTCACTGTTCTTTAAATATTTGGTAGAATTCATCTGTGAAGCCATCCAGCCTTGCACTTCTTTTTTTTTAAATACATTTTTTGAGATTTTAATTTATTTATTCAACAGAGAGACACAGTGAGAGAGGGAAGACAAGCAGGGGGAGTGGGAGAGGGAGAAGCAGGCTCCCTGATGAGCAGGGAGCCCAATGGGGGACTCAGTCCCAGGACCCTGAGATCTTGACCTGAGCTGAAGGCAGAAGCTTAACCGATGGAGCCACCCAAGTGCCCTGGCCTTGCATTTCTGTTTGTTGGGAGTTTATTTTTTAATTATTGATTCCATATCATTGCTAGTACTTGGCCTGTTCCAAGTTTCTGTCTTTCTGATTAAGTTTCGGAAGGTTATATGTTTCTAGGAAATATCCATTTATTCTAGGTTGTCCAACTTGTTGGCATGTAATTTTTCATAATAGTCTCTTATAATCCTTTGTATTTCTGTGGTGTCAGTGGTTATTTTTCCTCCTTCATTTCTGATTTTGAGTTCTTTCTTTTTTTCTTTGATGAGTCTGGTAAAGGTTTATCAATTTTGTTTCTCTCTTTCAAGAATCAGCACCTGTTTTCATTGATCTGTTCCACTGGGTATTTTTTAGTTTCTATTTTATTTATTTCTGCTCTAATATTCATTATTTCCTTCCTTCAACTGGCTTTAGGCTTTGTTTGTTCTTTTTCTAGCTCCCTTAGGTATAAGGTTAGGTCATTTACTTAAATTTTTCTTGTTTCTTGAGGTAGACCTATATTGCTGTAATCTCTCTTAGAACAGCTTTTGCTGCATCCCAAAGATTTTGGGCCAGTGTATTTTCATTTTTCCCCATATTCTTAGAATTTTCTCTTTAACTTCTTGGCTGATCCATTCATTTATTTTATTTTTTATTATTAATCATTAAACCACAGGCTAGTGTAATCTATTTTGTGTGACTAGCATATTTCACAACAAACATGAAAAATAATGCATTTATAAACCCACTTTATCATATGATAATAGTTATTCTCTGTTTATAGACTATCTGCCCAAGTTCAGTCTTTGACTAAGACATGCTTTTTTCTAACTTAATGAAAATTATAGTTTTTAATTATCTTTATTGCCATTTAATGTTTAAATCAAACTATTGTCTTCTTGTTCAGGTGTGTCCGCCAATCTGCTGATAAGCCAGTATCTATAAATAGATGTTCTTGTTTTACATAAAGCAGCAATCTAAATCACCTAACTGAGCCTTTTATTTTACCACATAATAACGGCATGACTGGCAACAACTGGGTAGATGCCTTTCTTTAAGTGGTTGTGATGTGTATTAATCTCTGCTGCTAAATGAGAGGTGGCCTATGCAAAATTGCATTTGTACCATTCAACCTTGAAATTGGCCATAAGGCACAATCTCCTACAGAAGTAATATGTCAAACTTCAGAAATTACATCACATCTTGGGAAAAACGTGAACAATGTCCAACAGACAGTCCTAGCAGATTATGTCCTTGACTTTGTTTTTTTTGGAAGATCAAGTGCAATGCCCTTTGCTTTATGCTGAAGCCTTGGGAAGCATAGTCTAAGAGTATAATAAAGATACCTTCTATGTGGGCAGATGGCTTATCTGCCCTAAACCCCACTTTCCTCCTCCCTAAATATAAATGATAACTAAAGTCACATTGATGCCAGCATGTTTTTATTCCATAATTTGAAAAACACTCTCCATTTGTCAAAGTGTCTTTGCATGCATTATTCCATTTGATTTCCCAAAAAACTTCTGAGGTAGTTAAAGCAAAATATTGTTATCCCCTATTTAAAGATGAGGCAAGCAATGCCCAGAGAGCATGGTGACTCCAAGGTATGCAATACAATTCAGAAAAATTGACTAACGGGACAGAATAGAGATCCCAGACAGACCAACACTTATCCTGAAAGTGTTACCTAACACTTGATATATAGCAGAAGTGGCTTTACAAAATAGGAAGGCAAACTTGGACTATTTAATAAATGGTGCTGAAACAAATGATTATCCATATGGAAAAAAATGAAATTGGATCTCTACTTCACACTATACACAACAATCAATTCCAGATGGTTTAGGGACTTAAATGTAAAAGACAAAATTTTAGAATAAAATAGAAGAGAATGTTTTTTGTGACCTTGTGGCAGGGAAGGATTTCTTCAACAAGACAAATGATATAAACCCTCAAAAGGAAAATATTAAATTTGACAGCATTAAAATAAAACAAAACCCAAGTGAATGGATTAAGAGATCAAGGCTTTTGTGTATTATTTAAATTTTACATTTCACATATACAAAAGCTAAAACTAAAGACTACAACAAAAATTTCAAGGAAGAGTGGAGAGGTAGGACTAATGAGTCAGGTTCTTGGCTGCATCAAGAGAGAAGATGAGGGAGCCAAACTCATCATCTTTCTTAGTGGGTAGCCTCAATAGATACAGATTAAAGTTGGTAAATCAAGAACTAGAGTAATGGAATTAACATCAAAAGTACCAAACACAGAAAAGTCAAAGGTCTGAAGGGATTTGCCTGGGAGCAAGGGACAGAGAGGGAACATTTTATTTTTCATTCGTACTACTCAGTATTGCTTGAATTTTTATTTCATGTTCATGCATTTTCCTATATAATTAAAAAAGAACACCTTAAATGAACAGGGCAAACGAATGTGACTAGGTTGGAGGCTTTGACCTCATTTTCTAACCAGAACTTTCTATGTTACACAAGAGGATCAAGTTGGCAGGTCAGATCTTAAGCATTACATCTGTTAAGTCTCTGGACAGTTGATTGCATTTTTGAAATAAAGCAGAACCAGGTTGGAAAGTGTTTAAATCCTTCTCTCAAGTCTTCTCTGTTTACATGATTCATAGGGAACAGATGGCCCAGCTGTCTGTATTTAAGAGAAGAGGATGGTTCCTGGTTTGCAATCAATGAAGCAACAATTACAACAATTTTGAGTAAACTGGACCCCATAAAATGTTGTTTTAATTTGTGAATGAGATGGAGGCACAAAGAGAAGTTAGGCTGATTGGACTCTAATCTGCAACATATTCAGGAAAGGGTCTTTAAAGTTGAAGCAGCTACGAACCTCCCTAGCCCTCCCTCTCTAATATATTGGGAAAATGAACTTTGTCCCTGAGTGCTCTTGGACACCCAACTGAACCAATGTATCAGAGAGGCTGTCATTTTGTTCAAAATCCACATATTCCCTTCTCATCAAGGCCCAGGAAACATTACTGCTGCTTAGAATTGGCTGACCTTGAGAGTTAGGGAGAAGAGAGATCTTTATTTCTAACTCCCAATACACTTAGCATGTTGAAATGCTTATTATTTGAATACTATTAACCCACTCCCTCCTGAGAATGCCTCTTCGTGCTTGCTCTCAAATGAGTGTTGAATAAGTGTGGAAAAGAAAAGAGTTGCAAGGATTAAAAGCAATGATGAAAATAAATCATGGTCACTTTGTGGGGCTTTGGAACCTAGGAATACATTTACACCATTCTTAAGGTCCCTTTTATTTATTGAGTGTTTCAGATGTCTTATCAGCATGTTAATAGCGGTTTTAAAGGAGGGTTCCCAGTTGGTAATACATACTTAAAGACCCAATTTGTTCCATATGGAGCTGCATATTTCGGCTGTGTCTATGATTATGGCTGATTTGTTCACTTGAGTCGACCACGGTTTGGTAGGTTGGTCAGTGTTCTGCAGAATGGGGAATGGCAGGAGATGGAAATATGGAAGTCATACAATTTTTCTGGACTTTCTGTCTCAGGCTGATCTTGGGATATTACCGAAAGGCCTTCTCTAGAGGGAGAGATCAGCTTTTTCCAAGGGAAAGATCTTGGTTCCTGAACTATAGAGCAGAGGACTGCCTGCTGGATAACACGTAAACTTCCTAGGCTGCCACTTCCTGCTGCCCCTTCTGTACACCCTGTGCTCCAGCAGCACTGGACAGCACAGAGGCACTGAACTATCAGTGGCTCTCAGTGAGACTGTTAACACCTTCTTAGTGGTGTTTGGAAATGTGTGGTAGTGATTTTGGTTGTCATAGAGCCTGGGAACAAGAGAGTTTAAATGCACAACATAGAACTGTCCCGCTCAATGGAGTGCTCCATTGAAACACATGGGGCCAGTTCCCAAGAAGGTAATGTGTTCAAAAGTATTTTTTAAAAAGATTTATTTATTTACTTTAGAGGGAGGGAGTGAGGGAGGGAGAGAGGGAGAGAGAGAGAGAGAGAAAGAGAGAGAGAGAGAGAGAGAGAGAGAGAGAGAATACTCAAGCAGACCCCTTAATGAGCAGGAGCCCAATGCGGGGCTCAATCCCAGACCCTGAGATCATGACCTGAGCCAAAATCAAGAGTTGGACACTCAATCAACTGAGCCACCCAGGTTCCCAGAAGGGAATGTGTTTTATAAAAAAGACTTTAAGGGCGCCTGGGTGGTTCAATCAGTTAAGTGGCTGCCTTCAGTTCAGGTCATGTTCTCAGGCTCTTGGGATGGAGCTCGATGTCAGTCTTCCTGCTAAGCGGTGAGCCTGCTTCTCCCTCCCGCTCTGCTCCTCCCCCTCGCCTCCTGCTGTGCCTCTCTCACTTGCTCTCTCAAATAAATAAATAAAACCTTTAAAAAAATTAAAATGACTTTATTCACATGTAATTCACACACTCTACAATTCACCCATTTAAAATATAGAATTCCAAAGAAATAAAATATAGACCATAATGGCTTTTAGTAAAGGCTATTTTTTTATACCTCTACATCTCTGTTCAACTTCTTTCTATGATTTTTCTGTCTGTAATCTTTTCTTCTCTCTTATCCACCTAAAAATGTAAGGTGAATTCTAAAGGTTCCAGCTTACTTGCCATCTCTTTGATGCTTTTTTATTTTTCTCCAAACAGACTTAGTTTTTCTAAGGCAGGGGTGGTCAGACTTTTTGTACAAAGATCCAGGTAGTAAATACTTTGGGCTTTGCAAGCATGGTCTCTTGTAACAACTCTGCCATTGTAGCACAAAAGTAGCCATACACAATAAGTAAACATGGGTGTGTCTGTTAACCAGTAACATTTTGTTCACAAAAACAGGTGGTGGGCAGTTTGCAAGTCTCTGCACTAAATCACTTTGTTCATTTCACTCAACACACAGCAATGCATTTAGTAGTGTATGTATTTGCCTTCTCTTCGACACAGAGGCATCTTTTTCATCATTGTAGCCATGATTATAAGTACAGAATCTAGAACATAATAGGTAATAAATCCATACTGGTCTATTGGATAAAAATACTGGGAACAGTACTTCTAGGTTGTTACCAAAATAACCCAACCTTTGGCTGTGTTGAATGCAATTGACCTTGTATAAAAACCTATTCATTACAGCAAATTCTGGGATTTGGCATCAAGTCTAAAGTCCTTGGATTTGGCCAGTTCTGGAGGAATTTTATAATATTGGCTCATGGAAACAAATCACAATCAGGATACTGCTTGACACATAGAAGCCATTCAATAAAAGTGTGTGGAACTGTATTTCACTAATGGAAATTATCTTTGTTGAGACCTTTGCTTTGGACAAATAAAATATATAACAAGCTATGTTTAACTGTCTTCTTGTCCTCCCCATCCCACTGCTTCTGGAAGAAGAGAGAGAGAGGGAAGGAAGGAAGGAGGGAAGGGAGGGAGGAAGGAAGGGAGGAGGGAGGGAGGGGAAAAAAGAAATAGCAAATGTTTTCTTAGTATAAGACAAGAGTACTAGTTCATAAGAAATAAAGTCCTAGGTATGTTTTGTTGTTGTTGTTTGTTTTTAGATTTTATTTATTTATTAGAGAGAGAGAGAGAGAACGAGCAGGAGGTAGAGCAGAGGAAGAGGGAGAAACAGACTGCTGCTGAGCACGGAGCCTAACATGGCGCTCCACCCCAAGACCCTGAGATCATGACGGGAGCCAAAGTCAGAGGATTAACGGAATGAGCCACCCAGGTACCCCAGAGTTCTAGTTATGTTAAAGAAGGAAGTGAATTTCTCATAACTAATAAATGTCTGTTTAATCACCAACATTTTGGGGAGTGAACAAGCTTACAGATTTGAGTAGAAAAATCTCCTTCGTGATCAATATTCACCTCTAAGACAGCCTACCCTGGCCTCTGCCGGCCAACAGGAACTGAGAAAAGGAGAAAATATGTTGACATCCAGCGCATCTTCTGAGGCTGCACAATTTGCAAGTTAGGGGGAAACTTGATTATTGCTGCTGGGAGAAGTGACTGAGAGAAGGGGTAAGCCTGGTGACTTGGTGGGTGGCTTGGTGACTGGGACAAAGAGAGAAAGGGCTGGGGGTTGTGGGGAAGGAGAAGGGAGGGGGCGAGCTGGAGAAGGAGGTAAGTTCATGTGGAAAACTCTCCAGGGTCCCAGGGATCATGTGGTTAGGACCACTCTACTCCACTTCCCAGGCCTTGACAATAAGGTTCATCCCCTATGAGGTATGAGACACCGAAGTAGACAGCCTAAGGTCACAGTGTCTAGTTTCAGACCCTGACACACAAACTTCAGATGGCTTTGAACCAAGAACTGCTTCAGCCTTCTCTGGGGTCCATTGAATAGTTGCTCCATGGAAAGGCAAGGAAGGTAGCATCTGCCTCCTTCTTGCCCAAATATGGTAACAGGATATCCTCTTTGTGGACCACTGCGCAGAGCGGATTATCTAGACCCAGACAATAACTAGCTGGAGAACATTGGTAGCTGGAAACATGTACTCTGTGGGACAAGAAAACCAACAACCTATCATAGGAGTTTTGCTGGTATTTTGGTAGGTTTCTGAAAAATACAACATTGACTAGAATGATATCCTTGACTTGGAGAAGGTCACAATATGACAGGGGAGATAGTCGTGCACATAGGATGTTTCACCACAGTGTGGTAGGTATGATAATAAAGGTATACTTCAAAGGGTGCTAGTAGGTGATATTCAGTTCAAGCAGGATCATAAAGGGTGGGGAATTACCTCTCTAGGAAGAGAAGTAAAAGAAGGGCATTCTAGGCAGAGGAAACAAAAAGCCATAAAGGCCTGAAAGTATGAATTGGGGGCCTTCCAATAACATTACATGGCTAGAGCATGGAGTGGGGGGAATGGGTGGGAGGAGGAAGAAGAGAAGCAGCAGAGGAACCTGGAAATAGGACTGGGTCAGGTCATGCTAAAGAGCCCTGCTGGGTGGATTGGCTTTTCTTCAAAGACCAGACAAGGAGAGAAGCAGCATGAGTATTTGTTATATGAGCAGAGTGTGTTTTTTTAATTCAACATTGAATGCCTTTGAGTAGGGTTTGCACTCAACTGACCACTGAACTTACCACTCAAAATTGTCTTGCATCTCACAACTTCACATTTTTGTGTGACAGGTCTTGCCTCTAGAGGGAGTTAGGTTTGTGATTTCCTGCCGAGAATGGGGAACCACTAATGCAAATAGGTACTTTTACAAAGTATTTCTAATAGTAATGGGAAGAGTAGAGGGGATAATGTAGATAAGAACACAGGTTAGAATGTTATTTCAAGGGCGCCTGGGTGGCTCAGTTGGTTAAGCGTCTGCTTTCCACTCAGATCATGATCTCAGGGTCCTAGGATTGAGTCCCATATCGGGCTCTCTGCTTAGTGGGGAGTCTGCTTCTCCCTCTCCCTCTGCTGCTCCTCCTACTTGTCCTTTCTTTCTCCCTCTCTTGCTCTGTCAAATAAATAAATAAAATTTTTTTTAAAGAATCCTATTTCAGTGGTTCAAACAAGAGATAAGAAGTCCATCAACTAATGAATGGATACACAGATTGTGATATATCCACATAATGAGATACGATTCAGTCATAAAAAGGAATGAAGAACTAATTCATGCTACAACGTGGATGAGCCTTGAAAACCTCATGCTGAGTAAAAAAATGTCCATTACCAAAGACCACATATTGTATGACTCCATTTATAGGAAATGTCCGGAATAGGTAAATTCATAAGGACAGAAAGTAGATTAATGGTAGCCAGGGTTTCAGGGAGGGGAGGATGGGGAGTGACTGCTAATGGGTGTGGGGCTTCTTCTTGGGGCGATAGGTATGTTCTAAGATTCTTATGAATATACTAGAAATAATTGTGTTGTGTAATATTTAAGTGGGTGAATTTTATGGCATGTGACTTGTATCATGATAAAGCTATTTTGTTTAAAGATTTTATTTATTTATTTGACAGAGAGAGAGAGAGAGCACAAGCACAAGCAGGGGGAGCAGCAGGCAGAGACAGAAGGAGAAGCAGGCTCCCCGCTGAGCAGGGAGCCCAATGTGGGGCTTGATCCCAGGACCTATACACACATGTACACATAACCCATACCTGTGCAAATAGTTACACATTGACAAAAGATGAATGAAGGGACACTGATCCAAACATAAATACAAATGAGTGGAATGACCCTGCAATGAGAGAGCCAGGAAAGCCAATACCCAGAATGACTCAAAGATTTTAGAAACTATTAAGAACAACCTCCCCATACCACCAAAGGAGAGTATTTGATTGTGGCTTGAGATCAATAATGTAATAGGATAATGTTAATAAATATAAGGATAATATAGAATTGCTTGGTTTCCATCTTTTCTGTCAAGGAAAATGAGGCTTAGATTTAAAGGAGTGGACAAATGTCAGTATGATAGAATTAGAAATCAAGAAATGGATAGAAACTACTAGAGATTGTAGCTACTCTAAAGGTCAAGGCATCTGGTTTAAAAGAGGTCAGTATCAGAGTAGTGAGACAAATTATGCACAACTAATTAGTGTGATAGAGTGGAAAGATCATGTTCTTTTGTGCATGGGCCTGGCTTGAACCTTAGCGCATTTCTTTCTGTCACCTTTGCCAATCATGAAACTTTCATGAGCTTCGGTTTCCTCATCTATAAAATGGAGGCAATAATACATACCTCCCAGCATTGTTATAAAGATAGGATTAGCTCAGGTGAGGCTAAGGCAGTGGTCTGCAACCTTGGCTGTGCCTCAAAAATCACCTGGAGAACTTTCTTTTGAATGTGAAATATTCATGCCCCATTTCCAAAGACTCTTACTCAGTTCTTATGGGGTGGGACAAGGTCATCTAGATTTTTAAAAGTATTTTATTTACTTATTTATTTAAAAGAGAGAGAGTGAAAGCAAGAGGAGGAGCAGAGAGAGAGGGACAAGCTGACTCCATACTGAGAGTGGAGCCCCACGGGGGGCTGGATCCTATGACCCCGAGATCATGACCCAAGCTTATATCAAGAGTTGGACTCTTAACCGACTGCACCACCCAGGTGCCCCCAACTAGATTAAAAAAAAATTTCTTTCATAGTTCTGGTTCACAATCATGATTGAGAACCAATCAGCAGGGTGTTTTGGACAGGTGAAAGAGCAGGGTAGGTGTCAATGAAGAGATAAAAAAATTAATAAACAATAAATATTGCTGTTTCTATGAAAGATATCAAGCAGCTAAATCCATTAGCATTAAAGATCTTTAAAGGTTTTCAGGTAGCCTGCTTTGAAAGTTTTGCAATCTTTCAGCTCATTAACTTTCCCTTTCTCTCAGGTCTTGTTTGGCTGTTGTGTCATTCAGAGTGATGGTGATACTTAACTGGAGGTACAGTTACCACCCCTGCAAACTTCAGAGTGTGTCTCTGGAGGTGGGAGGGGGGAGGAGCATGGTACCAACTATTAGATGGAAACTCCAAGGGAAAAAGCTTAGGGTACAGTGTGTTTACAAAGCTCAAGCCATGCACCTGACAATCAGTTACAGGCCAGGCAGGTGGAACCTCACTGCAGAATCCGTCACCTGTAGTCTCCAGTGAGTAGGCTTGCAGAACTATGCACGCCCATTTCACAACTGTGTGTGTCAATCCAATGCTGAATTTCACCAACCATCAAATTGAGAGGGCAAGACAGATGCCATCTTCCCAGTTGGCTGAGGTGAACATATACACCAAGGGGCTCTCTCTTTTTCCCCCTGAGTTTAGAGCATCTCAAATTCTAAACGCCATCTTGATGCTTATTTTCTCCTTCATCTCTTACCTACTGCCCTCTCAGCAAGGAAACTCCAAGATAGGGTAACCATTAGTCTTGGCCAGACTGCTCTGTAGATGTGAAACAGGAGGCTTCCTCCAGGGAGACACCAATTGGGAAGTTTTACAGGGACTCGATAAACAACTTCCAAAACTCTGATTCTCACTTTCCTTTAAAACCTAATGCTTCAAGGCCTTATACTTCTGAGTCGGTGGGCTTTTTGAGGTTGCGACCACATTCCCTGCCATGGATAAGTTTACGATTCAAATGTAATGAACACAATGTGGGCAGAGTCCTGTGTGATCTGAAGGGCACCAAGAAGCCCCTTTAGAAAAATTCATCAAAACACTTAGTTTCAAATATTTTCAGGATCAGAAATTAATCTGGATGAGCTCGATCTTTTAAAATGCATCCTGAGATCATTCAAAAGCTTTCAATCATCTCTACCTTAGATTGAATGCATTCAATCAGATTTCTCTCTACCTTGTATTTAGTTGGCTCTGCACTATAAAGCCCTTGAATTTTAATGAGGAGCAGGGAGAATGGAAGCCTAATTTGTAAACATGGGGAAATGGAAGTACTTTTTGGTGGAAAGGAATGAAAACAGGGGCCAAACAGAAAACAGAATTTGGGAGAAGAGACCAAGGGGGTTGAGAGCACAGTCCTAAGTTTTAAAAGAAATGAATGCAACTCTTCTCAGGCCTCACATTAAGCTCTCGCCAGTACTTATCAGTCCTTCATTCCATAAAGTGCTTTTAATTATTGTCAGCAGTAAACAGAGGAAATCATTTCATCAGAATTTCTCAAATATTTGTAAGAGCCTTCCTCTGAAGTTGGATTACAAGGCTCCTGCTGGTTTTCCTGGCCTTTGACTTATTCACTCTATTGCTTCCACATGGCTATGCCCACATCCAATACCCAGGTTGCTCTGCTAAGCAACGCTTGGCCGGCACAAGGGATCTGTTGCTATTTGGGTTATTCTCCCCTGCCCTTTTGTCTCTTAGGTTTTCCATGCTGGGGAATCGAGGGATTTGAGGAGGGAAGATTTCCTATGTAGGGCTTTTATCCCTTTAATTTCATTTAAATGCTCACATGTCCATCTCCCCTCAGTTGAGAAATGGCTTAAGTAGCAGACAGTGCAGGGCTGGGGGCCATACATCAGAGTTTACTATAGGCTTTCCTAGAAGGTAAGGAATAAACTAGGACACAGAGGGCCTGTCAAGGGCTCCTACAAGCCCCTTAGTCTTCTGGTTCTATGAGAAATTTCTCTGTTTCTTTTTCAAGCTGTTGTTATGGCATTGGATGCCCTGATTCCCAGTCTGCTCCCGACTACAGCAGTTTCAGAAATGATTGCCCTGAGCTCAAGCTTCAAGAAGACTGGTAGCAGGCAGAATGCTTTACCAGCAATCAATCTAATGCAAACTCCCTAGAACCACATGCCATTGGGGATCAGACTGTGTCTGAGGACATAGACAGGCACAGCATGAATGTACATATACAGCTCTGACTCTCTCCCCTAGCTGTTTCTAATAAGCTAAACTTAGAAGCAGAGGGAAATAGACTCCTGAGAAAGAAAATGATGCCATGTCATTGCACTGGTTTTCCAAGAAACCATTATCTCAAGTAATCTGCATATTTTCTGCTTAACTAAGAAGGGCTTTACTTTGCACAATGTCAAATGCATTTTAAGATCTATTATTTATTCATATATCTACACAGAGAAATTGTAGACTTGCTTTGTGAGAATATCCATTCCAGTCTTGTTTACAAAGGGTAGTCACTCCAGCTCCAAGCAAATGCTTGACTACTCAAATCATGCAAACCAAGGAATGGGAGGCACTGTCACAAGCATCTGGTTGTAAATGCCACTGGGCATAGGACCTTAAAGTACTTCTATATGATGCTGGAATGATGGTTGACATTTATTGAATGTTATGTGTCAGGCACACTTCCAAGCACTTTAGATGAATTAATTCATGCAATATCTACAAGAACCCTATGAAGTAGGTACTATTATTATCCCCATTTTACCAATGAGAAGACTGAGTGCCAGCAAAGCAGGTAACATGTCTAAGGTCAAATGGGGCGATATACTGCGAATTGAAAACATGTCATCTGGCTCTAGAGCCTGTTCCTACTATGGAGCCTACCAAGCACACAATAGGCACTTTGTAAATAGAAAATGTGGCTGCAAAGAAATTAAACAGGTTCTAAGACGACCATTACCTGATGTTTTTAGTGCTCCTCAGTTATCACATACAGAAGTTATACTGATTCCTATAATGCTGTCACAAATAATCCCTCTAAGAAGAATTTTCTCATTTTCACAACCACCCCGTGAGATAGAATGAATATTATTATTCCTATTTGAGAAATAAAGCAGATGAAGCCCAGGGAGGTTAAATGACTTGCATCCCATGTTTACGGATCAGAAGACTTAACATGGTCAAGATGGCAATACTCCCCAAATTGATTTACAGATTTAACACAGTCCCTATCAAAATCCCCGCTGCCTTTTCTTTCTTTTTCTTTTTCTTCCAGAGGTTAAGCTCATTGTAAGATTCATATGGAAATGTAGGGGAAACAGAAGAGCTAAAATAGCCTTAAAAAAAAAAGAACAAAGTTGGAGCACTCACACTTTTTGATTTCAAAATGTACTGCAAAGTAACAGTAATTAAGACAGTGTGATCTAGCCTAGAATATAGTTACCGACACATAGATCAATGAAACAGAATTGAGAATCTAGAAATAAAGCCTTATATTTATGGCTAACTGACTTTTGGCAAGGTGACAGGATAATCCATTGGAAAAGAATGGCTTTTTATTTTTTTTTGGTCTTTAAAAAAGTGGTTCTGGGACAATTTGATGTCCACATGTAAAAGGATGAAGTTGGACCCCTACCTCACACCATGTAAAAACTAATTCAAAATGGCTCACAGACCTAAATGTAAGAGATAAAACTATAAAATTCTTAGAAGAAAACAGAAATTCAAACTTTCATAACCCTGGATTAGAAATTTCTTACATATAACACCAAAAGCACAAGAAAGCCGGGGAAAAAATAGATAAATTGGGTGTCATCAGAATTAAAAACATTTGTGCTTCAAACAACACCATCAAGAAAGTGAAAAGACAGAATGGGAGAAAATATTTGCAAATCATATATTTGATATGGGACTCGTATCTTGAATGTATAAAGAACAATTACAATTCAACAATAGAAAGATAAATAATCTAATTTTAAAATGGGCAAAGAATATGATTAGAAATTTCACTAAAGAAGCTGTACAAATAGCCAATAAGCACGTGAAGAAATGCTCAACATTAGTCATTAGGGAAATGCAAATCAAAACCACAAGACACCATGTCACAACCAGTAGGATAGCTATCATTTTAAAAGTCCAGAAAATGGCAAGTGTTGGTGATGACTTTGAGAAATTTTAACCCTCACACCTTGCTGGTGGGAATGTAAAATGGTAGAGTAACTGGAAGGCAGTCCATCAGTTCCTGAAAAAGTTAAACTTTAGCGTTCCCATGTGCCCCAGCAATTCCACCCCCAGGTATATAGCCAAGATAATTGAAGACGTATGTTCACTGGGTATGTGGGTGGCTCAGTTGGTTAAGTGTCGGACTCTTGATCTTGGCTCAGGCCTCGATCTCATGGTCATGGGTTCGAGCCCTACATTGGGCTCCATGCTGGGTGTGGCTTAAAAAAAAAGAAAACATATGTTTACAGAAATAATTGTACATGAGTTGTCATGGCAACATAATTCCTAATAGTCAAAAAATGGGAAAAATTCAAATAGGCATCCACTGATGAATGGCTAAAGAAAATGAGTATAAAAAAAGAAAATGAGTATATCCATACAGTGGAATATTATTCAGCAATAAAAAGGACTGATAGATGCTACTGCATGGACAAACCTTCAAAACATTATACCAAGTGAAGGAAGCTAGTCACGGGATGCCTGGGTGGCTCAGTTGGTTAAGTGCCTGACTTTGGCTCAGGTCATGATCCTGCTTCTCCCTCTACCTCTGCCTGCTGCTCCCCTTGCCTGTGTTTTCTTGCTCTCTCTCTCTCTCTGACAAATAAATAAATGAGATCTTTCAAGAAGGAAAGAAAGAAAGAAAGAAAGAAAGAAAGAAAGGAAGGAAGGAAGAAAGAAAGAAAAGAAAAGAAAGAAAGAAAGAAAGAAGGAAGGAAAGAAGCCAGTCACAAAAACCCCACATATTGTATGATTCCTTTTATATGAAATTTTCAGAACAGGCAAATCCATAGAGACTGAAAGTAACTTATTGGTTGCCAAGGGTTGGCAGACTTGGGGGAAATTGGGGGGCTGCTGCTAATGGGCATGGGATTTTTTTTAAGAGTAATAAAAATATTCTGGAATTGGGGGTGATGGTTGCATGACACGGTGAGTATCTTAAACATTGAATTTTGCACTTTAAAAGGTGCTTTTTGTGGTATGTAAATTATATCTCAGTAAAGTTGTTACTAAGTGACTTGCCAAAAGTCACAGAGTTGATGCATAACAGAGCTGAGATTTTCATCCAGCACAGCTCTGTCTAACTGTATTTTTAAAAAAGATTTTATTTATTTATTTGACAGAGAGAGAGTAGGAAAAAGCACAAACAGGGGGAGTGGTAGGCAGAGGGAAAAGCAGGCTTCCTACTAAGCAAGGAGCCCAATGTGAGGCTCGATCCCATGAACCTGGGATCATGACCTGAGCCGAAGGCAGACACGTAATCGACTGAGCCACACAGGTGCCCCTCTAACCTGCATCTTGAATCTTCATTAGTTATTCTAAAAATACAACTTCTGTGCTGGTCTTGCTCTGATCAAAATCCTCTGGGGACTTTCTCATCAAAGAGAAAATTCTCATCATGACACTCGGCCACGTTTTACCTGGCAATCCTAATTTCCACTAATAATTCGTACCTTAAACATTAACTGGATCCCTACCATGGATACTTCTACTTGCTAGGACTGAGAGCGAAAAGTTTGGGTGCTTGTCCTTAAGGATTTAAAGTGGTAGTTGGGTCTCTAAACCCCACTCAAATCACTATAATTAGTTATTTAGGTTACAATTAACATGAGGTGACAATTAGAGTCGTGGTGATGGGAGAGAACTTTTGGCTAATATTCGAGTGTATTTGTAGGTAGATGGGGTGGGAGAAGGGAAGGTTTTGTGAAGGAAATAGTGTTTTCTTTGGGCCTTAGCAAGGAAAATTCTCACCAGTCAGCAAGAATCATAGACGTAAAGGTAGGAGATTCCAAGCCAGCTTTGGGAAGCAGCAAGTAGTCTGGTTAGGAATAGAGCAGGTATAAAGAGGAGTGGCGTGGGAGAAGAGAGGAAGGTAAGATGGAGCCAGATGGTGGAAGGCCTAGATGACAAACCTAAGGTATTTGACCTATAGGTGGTATGGAGTGAATAAGACCGTGGCTTTTGGGCACAAACCCAAGTTCAAATCTTGGCTGCACCACTGAGCAGGCCGATGACCTTCAGTAAATTATTGTTCCTAATTTTCAAAAAGGAAATGAGAATAGGTACCTTGCCTGGGTTGCGAAGAGTAAATGGAATAAAAATAGCTGTGATGTGTTAGGAGAACCAGTGGTAGATTAGGGGGGCATGTGGGGGGAAGGATGGAGGAGGGGATTAAAGCTCTGCTTTAGAAAAGGCTCATCCGTCAGCAGAGGGAAGAGGAAAGAGCTGGGCTCTAGTTCAAGTGAGAGATTACAGACAGTGATGTCAGTACGGCAGCTGCCAAAGGATCCCTTACACTGATGAGATCCCAAAGAAGGATGGTGATATCCAAAGACTTTCCAGAAGTGGAATCAACAAGACATTTGAAGAACTGCGTGAAGCAAGGGAAAAAGACATCAAAGAGGACCTTGAGCTTTCGAACTTAACTGCGTAAGAATTGCATTGCTATCTATTGCTACAGACCCTGGAAAGTCAGAAGCAGAACAGGTTTGGCATAAGGGTAGAGGAGCTAGGTTGTGGACTTCTGGGATGAAAGAGTCATTTCATGGAGAGTGAGGGAGAAGAGGAGATTTGGGAGCCATGGGGGGACTGGAGAAGATGCTAAGGCAGTTTTAGGGAGCTGTCATGTTGGGGGATTAGAGTAGTCTCAAAGGCACTGGAGCCCTGCCTTGGCAAGGTGCAGAAAGGAAGGTGAGGGTTTTTCAGAAACAATTTGGCATGTCTGAAAATTTGCTTCAAGCAGGCCAGCACTGTTCCCAAGAGAGAAGTGGGGGTTTGAAGAGAACGACTTCTTCTGGAACTCTTTACTTCTCTATATTACATGGCCCGGGGCAACTAATCCAGAATTAGAATATAGAACTCCAACTACTACTCCAGTATCATAGCTCAGCTACATTGCAGGATTTAATGTGGTTTTTATGGGCTGGATGGGAACCTGAGAATTAGTGTATAACCTTAATTCTACAGGAAAAATGTGTTTTGAGTTCCAAACCATTAAACCTCTGGAACACATTTCATTTGTAAGCTGGGGACTGCGTCTATTAAAATAATGGTTATAAGCCTGTTTCACTGGATTCAGCTTTCCTAAAAAGCTCTATGGTCTTTAAAGCATATAGGAACCAACCTGTTCTCCATGTGGAGGCCCCAGGATCAGCTTCATCCATTGGTTGGTGGCTGGTCCATCTGCTCTTGATTAACGGCCCTGGTCAGCCCTGGCTCTTGAAGGACTGTGCCGATTCACTTTTTAACAGGTGTCGGCTGCTTCAGTCTTAGCCCTGAGGCTCCCATCTAGGAGGAGGCCCATGAGTCAGTAACTCCCTCTCTTACCCTTCTCCTGGGAAACATCAGTTGGTAGAGGCTGCTTTGGTTTAGCTGCCATTCTGCAGCCCTGGGAACAGGACGGTCATGTAGTACTAATTGACAACCGATGGTGGGGATCGCACTACTGCTAACAGAGGAAGCAACGTCAGTCCCTGTGGCTGAACCAGAGCCTTCCCTCTTGCAGAGTAGCCATTCTCCTTCTGATGGGGGTGAGTCAGAAAAGAAACACAGGATATAGAGTATTTCTCAGACACATTCTGTCTAGACATACTTGAGTCTAGTTTCCCATTTCCTTCTGCTAGTTCCACACTCCAAAATACATTTCCAGGGAGGCAAGATGGTGCCAGATTGGAGGCAAGGTTGACTGTATATGAAAATTTCAAGGACAGGGGCGCCTGGGTGGCTCAGTCGGTTAAGCGTCTGACCCTCGATTTCGGCTCAGGTCAGAATCTCAGGGTCATAAGATCAATCCCAGCTTTGGGCTCTGTGGTCAGTGGGGAGTCTGCTTGAAATTTTCTCTCTCCCTTTCCCTCTGCCCCACCTCCACCAGCATGCTCACGTGTGCATCATGGGGGACTCTTTGGGATTCCTACGCTTTGGAGGCAGTAAACAAAAACATATGAGCCAGATCACTGTCTAGCTCCAAGCAGAACTGATCGTTCCTTACTCCATCAAGCCAGAGTAATTTGTAGCATTGAATGATAGTTATTCTATAACTGCATATTCTGAAACCAATCTCCTCTACTCTATTATGATTTTGATATTTCATTCAATGATGCCTCTTAAGTTACCAGCATCGAGCGTAGGTACAGCCACAGAAAGGTACTCAGTTCTGTTCAGCAGAACTGGTATCTATAACCATATATTAGATACACTACTAAGCACTGGGGGATGAATTAGACATCGTCTCTCTCCTCTGCATACTTATGGTTTAGTGGCAAAAATAGAAAGGAAAATGGATTTCAAAATAACGTGTTAGCAACATATACGAGGTGCCTCGGGTGCACACTAGAGGTGCACTTAGATCAACCAGGAAAGTCAAGGAAGATGGCCTGAGGAAGACGACATATGAATGGACCCTTGAAGTAGTACTTAGGACTCTGGAGGGGAAAAAAGATGGGAGAAGTTTCTAGGAAGAGCAAATGATGTAATCAAAGGTATCGCGAGTAAGTAGAAGTCTGAATTACTGAGGGATACTATACAGTTGCAGACATCAGTGGCAAAAGATAGAGCTTAGAAGGTCTGCTAAAGAATTGGAGCTTTTGGGCGCCTGGGTGGCTCAGTGGGTTAAAGCCTCTGCTTTCGGCTCAGGTCATGATCTCAGCGTCCTGGGATTGAGCCCCACGCAGTCTCCCTCCTCAGTGAAGGAGTCTGCTTTTCCCTCTTCCTCTGCCCCACCCCACCGCTTGTGCTCTCTCTCTCTAATAAATAAATAAATAGGGCGCCTGGGTGGCTCAGTGGGTTAAAGCCTCTGCTTTCGGCTCAGGTCATGATCTCAGGGTCCTGGGATCGAGGCCCGCATTGGGCTCCCTGCTCAGCAGGGAGCCTGCTTCCCCCTCTCTCTCTCTGCCTGCCTCTCTGCCTCCTTGTGATCTCTCTCCCTCTGTGAAATAAATAAATAAAATCTTAAAAAAAAACAAAAAAACAAAACAAAAATAAATAAATAAATAAATAAATAATCTTCAAAATGAAACAAAACAATATAAAACAAAAAAGAATCCAAGGCCATGGATTGTTATTCAGTCTACATATGAATTTGATAGAAAATTATTCAGAGATCTGATCTGAATGACGGTTTATGGGGGTCTGGAAAGCAAATATATTTACACACACACACACACACACACACACACACACACACACACACACACAAGTGCTGCCTTTTGGAAAGATCAGGAATGTGGCCAAAGACTTATGTACAAAGATATTGATACAGCATTATTTGTAAATGGTGAGAAATTAGAAACTGTTTAAATGCCCAGTGATAGGGGAATGATTAAATGAACCGAGATACAGCCACAAGGTAGAGAATTAGGCTGCCTTTAAAAATGTCATACTTTGGGATGCCTGAATGGTCAGTTGGTTAAGCGACTGCCTTTGGCTCAGGTCATGAACCCAGGGTCCTGGGATCGAATACCACATCGGGCTCCCGTACTCTGCAGGGAGCCTGCTTCTCCTTCTCCCTCTGCCTGCAATTCCCCCTGCTTGTGCTCTTTCTCTCTCTCTGTCAAATAAGTAAATAAATAAATAAATAAATAACATCTTTTTTAAAAAAAAGTTATACTTTGGATGGGGGTGCCTGGGTGGCTCAGTTGGTTAAGTGTCCAACCCTTAGCTCAGGTCTTGATCTCAGGGTTGTGGGTTCAAGCCCCACATTTGGTTCCATGCTGGTGTGGAGCCTACTTAAAAAAAGTCATACTTTGGAAGAGTGGATAATGATATGGAAAATCCCAGTGAAATACAATCTGAAGAAAGCAAGATACAGAACAACAAATACAGTGTGATCTCAATTTGAGGAAACACATATATATGCACACACATATGAATACCATGTGACTTGGTGGTCTGAAGATAGGAGATTGTCTTTCCTTCTTTTTGTTCTATTTCTTTTAATGTGTTCTACTGTGGACATGTACTACATGTGTTCTATAAAAATAACACTAAATAATACTCTTTGAAAGATCAGAGATATAAACAGTGGGAATGGGGAAAAGCTTCCTGCAGACTCACCTTTTCTCTTTCTCCTGAATTTTCTTTTTTGTTTTTGGTCATAGTCACTCAATCCACCAGAGACATGGATGATTTGGAGAGGCTTTTATGAAGATTAACAGAGTCGATTAAAGGGTTGGCACACAGAGCTTGTTAGAGATGTTTCAAAGAACAAGGACTGTGGGGAAGAAAACCCACAGAGATGGCATATGACCAGTTAGCAACTGGAAGATGTTCAATGGGAAGACTAAAACTAAAGAACAGAAGATTAACTTGCAGCTGGAGGGATTTAGTCTAGAGCTATTGCAAATACTCTTGGTAGTGAAGATTGTTAAACCCCAAAGTGGGTCACCAATAAAGGATGAGATGCTCAGTGGTGTGGGGTGATTTTCAGTCTAGATGTATTTAAAGGTAGAGGGTTAGGTGAAATGACCTCATGCAATCTTTTTTCAGCCACCAGATCCTATTGTGTTGGAGCAGGAGACAAAGGCGGTTAACCTCTTTTTAAAGGGAGAATGGACAATTAGAAGTGAATGGGAGTGTGAACCAGTTATGTTTTCATTAGAATCTTCTGCCATATACATTAGTAAAAGCTTTGGGTATAATCAGGGCACCATCAAGTATTATCTTGATGGAATAATGGTAAGCGGAGATTTCCTTTTTCACCATGGTGCCATGAATAAACCTCCAAAGTGTCTTTTCAGATTAGTCCTTTATTGGCTCTTAAAATACACCAATCCTCCAAGACTACTGAGTGACAGAATCCTGCAAACGGTGAGTCTTGGAACTGGAGCCCTGGGAGGTTGGCTCAGGCCCAGGGACCCATTTAGCTGATGCTATATTCTGAAATCACCCTGATTATAAAGCACTGGACCTCACGCCAGCTCAGTGACTCGACTCTGCAAAGTTACCAGGAACTCAGAAAGCCTGTTGTGGCCACTGTGAGTTATTGCTGTCGTTCAGCTAGGGAATTGTTACTGTGAGTTACGGGTTTCTGGGCCTCAGACAAAAACACGGAGCCCAAAGGGAGTGCTGATCTATGAGCCAGGGAAAAGGGCAAGTACCCCAAAAGCACTTATGGTTGAAGTCCTTTGCAGGTGTAAGCTCACGAGCAATGAGAAAACCCCCCTTACTTATGAGGGATTTCTGGTAAAGATGAATGGAGAGCAGAAATCTAACACGCATGGAAAAGGGCACTCTAATTCTGCAGCCATATCTAGAGATTGCTTTGCAAACACTCTTGGGAGAAGGAAGAGAGTGATGGCATAACTCAGCCAAACGGAGGTGAAGGTGCAGGCAGGGAGCCCTAATGGGTAGGTACTTGTAGTAGGGGCTCTACTCTCTCTTCAGGGATGGGGATTCAACACGGAAGCAGGAAGAGGCACTGGGATGGCCTGGGGGACCTATCCTCCCTTCTGTAAGGTTTCCCGGTAGCCCTCCCAGTAACGGCGGATTAAACAAACCACCAGACGAATAGGCACGAGGGGAGATTTTTAATAGAGATGCCCTTGGGCGAGGTTCCGCGACTCCGAGAGAAGGGAGTCGGGGAAGTCGCACCTGGGGAGGATGCGCACGGATTTTTATGGGCTGTGGGCGGAACAGGGGAACATGACCGTAATTGGTAGGAGATTGGATGGAGTTCAGCCCTCGGTTTCCCGCCGAAGCTCTGGCCTTGGCGGTCTTTTGAGAGTGGAAGCTGATTAGAGGGGGGCAGGGCGGTGAGACAGTAGGGCAGCCGCCGTCTTGTGGCCTCCTCAGTTCCCCGGACCCCGTCGGCCCAACACCTTCCAAGCTTGGCCCCAGGGCAGCACATTGGTGCTAGTGTGCACATTTCTGTGCATGGAGCCCCTATGTGAGTGTACATGGGCACAGACTGATTATATTGCAAAACTCTGAAGAGATAGTAACACTTGACGAGCGCCCAGTCCTTATAAAGTGCTTATTTATCCCCATGGTGAGAAAACTGTGGCTCGGAGAGATTAAATTGCTGGTTCAAGGTTTTAGGGTATAAAGGAATCTGCGAGTAAAACCAGGTTGGGGCAGGGGTGTGGCCTGGGCTTCCAACTTGGAGTCACAACACCTCCAGATGAGATCAGAGAAATAGTCCCCTTCGCGGGTGCATTAAAAGCGTTAATTGGTTAACCGTAATCTCAAATAATCTACACGTTTGACAGCTTCTTCTGTCCTTTCTGTTGTTTTTGTTATGCCAAGAGTCTTAGTAAAATGAACCTGAGCCTCCCTGGCCTTCGGATTTCTGGCTACCACCTGTCCGATGCATGATTTCTCTAGGATGCAGATCATTTTAATTAAATTAGTGAATCACTGGGGTGCCTGGGTGGCTCACTCAGTTGGGCATCTGCCTTCTGCTGGGGTCATGGTCTTGAGGTCCTGGGATTGAGCCCAGAGTCCCCATCCTTGCTCAGCGGGGAGCCTGCTTCTCCCTCTCCCTCTGCCCTTCCCCCCACCACCCTGCTTGTGCTCTCTCGCTAATAAATAAAATAAAATAAAACAAATCTCAAAATAAATAAATAGGTGAACCACTTATTTAAACTCCTTCAATGGCTAATTTCTTCCGTTTAAAGATTACATTGTTTAGCTTTGTCTTTAATTACCTCAACTCACCTGACCTGCCTCATCACGTCTGCTGTTCCTTTGCTTCACACATGTTCAGAGAGCCCAGGGGAAGGAACCTCAGACTGACCGTTCTTCCGTGGTTGTTCTGCTCTTTGGTAACTCTGCTGTCTGACATTTTGGTCCTTCCATCTGGAATCTCTCTTCCTACTTCTCCATTTGGATAACCGACACTCCTCATCTGAAATAGCTGTTTAAGGTGTCAGGATGGGATAGGGATGGAGATGGGAAATTCAGTTTAAAGGCGGCAATATCAGGTTTAACTGCCTATAGTCAAAACAGCCCTTGAAAATTCACTGAACCTTCCCAAAGCACGTGATGCCTGGTTTTGTTTATATAGTCTCGGACATAAATATGTATGTGAAAACTATGTATCATTAAACCCCGGAATCACATTCAGAGCAGTGCAGTAAAGTACTAAAGCCGTGAGAAGCGGGGAAGGGAGATCCTATGAGGAAATCACAAGTCTTTCTGCCTGCCTTCTCACTATCACCAACTCTGGGACTCGCTGAGTCTTTTTGGTAGCCTGAATTATTAACATTTTTCTCTCCCTTTCTGTCTGCCTCTCTCTCTTTTTTTTCAACATGGAGTCACTGTTGTAATGCTAAGTCACTATAGCTAAATATTCTGTGAATCTTTTCCTGACTCCCTTAGACAGTATCAGCCTCACAGAATTCTTTTTTAATAAATTTCAGTGTAGTTAATATAGAGTGTTGTATTAGTTTCAGGGGTACAATATAGTGATTCTGCTTCACAGGATTCTATTCGTATCTTTACCATAGCTTATCAAGATATCTTGTTATCTATCAGGTAATATTTATCAAGGTATCTGTTCTACCCAATGGACTGAGAATTCCTCCAAACATGACCCATATCATCTTTGTTACTCTACTCAGAGCACCGAGGACAGTTATTTTCTTCTCTTTTTAAAGATTTTGTATATATTTGAGAGAGAGAGAGAGAGAGAGAGAGAGAGAGAGAGAGAGAGAGAGAGAGAGAGAAAGCAGGGAGGAAGGGCAGAGGGTGAGGGAGAGGCAGACTCCCAGTTGAGCAGGTAGCCAGATGCGGGCTCGATCCCAGGACCCTGGATCTTGACGGGAGCTGAAGGCAGATGCTTAAGAGACTGAGCCACCCAGACACCCCACCCAGGACAGTTATTAGCAAAGACAGGACCAGTGCTTCTCAAACCATATTCCATTGACCAGCATCAGACTCACCTAGTGCACCTCTTAAAATGCAAATTTGTGAAAGAGAAATAGCAATTTAAATTTAATCTTTATTTGAGCTTCTAATTCAGCATTCCTTGGGTTGGATTCAGGAAGCCCTAGTTTCAAGGCACTTCCTGGGTGATACTGACACAAATGTAAATGTGCCTCTTTTCTCATGCCTTCTCCGTCTATATTCCTGTCCCCAGAGGTGTGACCTCCCCTATTGCCCTAGGGTAAGACATGGGGGCGGGGCATCAGAAGCAAGATGTAGGGGAGTATTGCTGGCACTGGGAGGGGACTGCTGGTGAGGAGTTGGAAGGATGGCTTGAATTTTTGCACAGAGGTTTCCCACTGTGGTCTGTGCCCTTTAGTCGGGGTTCCTGCAGACGTTGTATAGTGGCCATAGTGATAACTGTGGCTCATTCCTTGGTACTCATTTCATCTCTTTTCCATTGAATTGCAGCAAGGCAAGTTGGGAAATTGCTCTCAACTCTAGGTGCAAACCCGATTGGTCTGAGGAAAACCTATCCATTTTGCCAGTTATGGTTCAGACACTTCAACCTGCCTGAAATTCAAGTAAAGGGTTATTGGAGTCTTTTAGGAAACGTCGTCCTTGCTTTCAAGAGCTAGGTTGTAAGGTGGAAAACACATGGCTCTGATTGCTGCTGACAATTTTCTAATGACGGCGAGGAGCATGTAGCCTTATAATAGTAGCAGCTGGTTTCGTCTTGTTTCATTTTTTCCTCTCTTCCCCTATGATCCTCTGTCTTGTTTCTCAAATTCCTCATATCAATGAGATTATATGATAATTGTCTTTCTTTAAAACCAGAGAGGGAGACAAACCTAAGAGACTCTTGATCTCAGGAAACAAACTGAGGGTTGCTGGAGGGGAGGTGGGTGGGTGGGATTGGGTGGCGGGGTGATGGACACTGGGGAGGGTATGTCTTGTGGTGAGCGCTGTGAATCGTGTAATACTGATGAATCACAGAGCTGTACCCCTGAAACAAATAATACATTATATGTTAATTTAAAAAGTTTGAGTACAGTTAAAAAAATAATAGCAGCTGATCTCTGGGTAACAGACCACAGTGATGCAAAGAACCTGGGTTGCTGTCATTGGTGACATTTTGAAAAATTGTGGTAAAATAAACAGAACATAAAATTTGCCATCTTCACACCTTTTTTCAGTGTACAGTTCAGTGGTGTTCTGTCCATCCTTACTGTTGTGCAACCACAACACTATCCTTTGCCAAGACTTTTTCCTCTTCCTCAACTGAAATTCTGTACCCATTAAACACTAATTCCCCATTCTCCTTCCCTGCCCAGCCCCTAACAAGCACCATTCTACTTTCTGTATCTATGAATTTGATGCTCTAGGACCTCATCTAAGAGGAATCATAAATATTTGTCCTTTTTTAAAAAAGATTTTATTAATTTATTCATGAGAGACTGAGAGACAGAGAGAGTGAGAGGGAGGCAGAGGGAGAAGCAGACTCCCCATGGAGCAGGGAGCCCAATGTGGGACTCGATCCCAGGACCCTGGGATCAAGACCTGAGCCAAAGGCAGACACTTAACTGACTGAGCCACCCAGGTGCCCGATATTTGACCTTTTGAGACTGGTTTATTTCACTTAGGATAATGTCTTCAAGGTTCAACCATATTGTAGCTGGTGTAAAAACGTCCTCCCTTTTTAATGCTGAATAAAATTCTATTGTCCATTGATACCGCATTTTGTTTATGCGTTTATCTGTCTCTGGAAGCTTGGATTGTTTCCAACTTTTGGCTATTGTGAATAATGTTGATATGTACACAAGGTGTACAAATATCTGTTTGAGCCCCTGCTTTCAATTCTTTTGAGTATATACCCAGATGTGGAATTGCTGGATCATATGGTAAGTCTGTGTTTAATATTTTGATGGATTGCCATACCAATTTTTCCAGCAGTCGCACCATTTTACATTCCCACCAGCAAAGGATGAGGGTTCCATGTTCTCCACTTCCTCACCAGCACAGGTTATTTTTTTTCTTTGCCATAATAGCCATCCTAGTGGATGTAAAGTGCTTTCTCACTGTGGTTTAAATTTGCATTTCCCTAATGACTAGCCATTTGAGCATCTTTTCCTGTACTCATTGGCCATTCGTATATCTTCTTTGGATAAATGTCCATTCTAATCCTTTGCCCCCTTTTAAATAAGGTCGTTTGTTTTTTTATTGTTGGGTTGTCCTTGATGACATTTTAAACTGCTGACTCAACCAATCTTGAGGCCTGCTCTGACTTTGTGCTCCTGGTTATGTAATCTAGTAGACTACCTATGGTCGACAGAATAATGACCCATCAAAGATGTCCATGTCCTCATCCCTGGAATCTGTGAATATGTTCCCTTACGTGGCAAAGGGACTCTGCACATGTGATTAAGATAAGGATCTTGAGATGAGGAGATGATGGTGGATTATTCAGGTGAGCCCAATATAATCACCAGGCTCCTTATGAGAAGGAGGCAGCAAGGTCAGAGTCACAGAAGGATCAATGGAAGCAAAGGTCAGGGTGATGCTGGGCTATGAGCTGCAAGATGTGGGAATGGATTTCCCTCTAGATCCTCTAGAAGAAATGCTGCTCTGCCAACACCTTGGTTTTAGTTCTGTAAGACCCACTTCAGACTGCTGACCCCCAGAACTGTAAGGTAATAAATTTGTGTTGTTTTAAGCCTCTGAGTTTGTGGTGATTTGTTATGGCAGCAATAGGAAACTAATAAGCTACCTGATTGTTTGAGTCAGAGCAGGCTTTAGGGTGGGTTGATTCAGCAGTTGGAAGGTATCATCAAGTACAAGTCAACAATAAGAAAAACCAAATCGCCTATTTAAAAAGGGGGAAAAGTTTTCTCTTATTTACAGCCAAGAGCATCTTAACTGGTACATCAGGTAAACCAACCATAAAACAGCCAATCCCAGACTTTCAGTGAATTCTAACTGCATAGCAACCATGTTTAGGGAGGTTGATACTAGGCAGTCATTGCATAATAGGGGACTGGCTAGGAAAAGAAATTCTGATGTACATTATGGTTAGAGAACAACCGGAACCACACTGAAGTGATTGATTAATGAATGAATGAGATATTTTTGTTTAATTTGATTATTGGTATTTATAATTTCCTCCCTGGTTTAATGCTTCTGTCGTACTGACCTGCGGGGGCTGTATATTCCCCACCAGACTCCGGGTTGGCATGTGTGTTTGAGAGCAAATATGCATAGAAGTTGATTATTGCCCCAGAGGCTTGTCTTATAAACTCAGACTCTTTTCCAAACGTTATCTTGCTTCCCTTGGGGACCTTCTCCTTCCCTGTTATTTGTTGTTAAATCACTAGGCTGAGCTCAGTATCCAAACAACAGATTTTTCTTATCAGGTCCCAGAGGAAAGAGGTCTAGTCCACTCACCTTGGACCCCAAGTCCCCAGATCACTAATGAAACGCACATTGTGTAAGCTCTCTAGGCCCAGGTTCTGATTCCACCTTGGTTGGGCAGAAGTCCTTGTCTTAAACCAAAAAACCAAAACAGACAGGCTGTGTCCCTTCCTCTCCTGATGTCTAGGATTCATGTTAAAATTGAGTTTCCTGTCTGTATGCTCAGGTGAGAGTGGGGAGCAGTGCTGAAAACTTTGTAAAGGAGGCTAAAAGTAAAACCCTCCAGCTTACTTTGAAGGGAGAAGACCACTTTCTGGAAAATATATAAGCCATCCCTGTGTGATGTGAGCCGTCTGCATGGCACAAGAAGGTGATCCCCCAATGCAAGGCATGGGGCGCTGCCCTCCTGCAAGGCAAGGAGAATGCAATGGGTATAGCATTAATCAGCCCCTTCCAATTAAAAGCAGCTTGCAGCTCAAATAACACATATTAATATGAATGGTAAGAATAGACTAGATTTGTTAAGCATAGGTTGGATTTGCTATTTGTAGATCCCGTATTATTAATCAACATAAATATATATAAACCTAGTTACTAGAAAATTCATAGTCTAATTATAAATAATTCACTTTTTCCAGGTATAATTAATTTACTCTTTCTATAGATAAACAGGCCCGAGTAGACTCCAGGATGATTGCCAGAAATAGAGTCTGACTCTATGCTGTGCCTCCCCCAGGACAAGCGGTGTTTAGCCTTGGGGCTAAGTGACCTTGTGCAGGGCCCAGGATTTTGTACAAGACTAGGAGTGACCATAGAAAAGAGCACAATACAGATAAGCAGAACAGGCTTCGTCTATCAAGTCTCTGGGGAGAAAACACCAGGTGCATCTACAAAGGTTCCTTTGACCAGTAAATAATCATCTTGGTTATGTCTTTGGTCATCCTTTGTTACAATGTTATAAATAAAACACCCTGAGCCCTGAGTTTTAGGGAGACTCCTGAAACATCATCCGAGTCCGTCTCCTCATTTCGTATCGCCGATGCCATCCTTTCCTTTGGGGACCCTGGCTGTTGCCGGAGCTGGCTTCCGGCACCTGTGCCTAGAAGTGAAGCCGTTTCCTGGAAGAAAACTTTCTATTAATCAGGTATCTGTCTTCCCATGATGAACTCCCAACAACTGGAGATGCAATCATTTTTCTTTCTAGGCTACCTAATGATCTGAGTTGTGGATCCTTCATACCCCTGGGTCTTCCTGGGCTCCCCATGCTGCTGGGCCTGTGGATGCTTCATAGCAGGCCAGTCACTAAAGCTAACATATTGTCCTTGGCAACTGCCACTCAGATCTCAAGAATCATAAGAAATTGTGTATTTCTGTGAAAACAGGTCTCCAGTGAACCGCTTAACTCCAAACTCCAGGGCTCAAGAGGTGAAGCAGCCAGATCCGCCCCATCACATGCCCTTCAAAATTAACTTCAGATGTAGAAATTCACTGTCATCTTGGGCTTTGAAGGAAAGACAGGTGTGGGCTCAAGGCTGGAAGTCATTTTGAGGTTGCGTATACATGCTCAGTAAATGTGAACGGAATTGTGGAAACGTTTGTTGGGGTTGCTTGGGGGAAACCATTATTTCTGACTGCAACTTTACAATAAACTCTTGATGAACAACTCTGGAACTCCAGCTCAAATTCTCTAACCAGAGAGCACAGACCTTGCGCTTATAGTATTTTACCATCTCATTTTTTTTTTCGAGTTCTGCTAACTGTGAATTCACAGATTATTTTAGGGAGAAAGCAGCTTGTCTGCAACAACGTCTGTATTAACTCTAACAGGTATTAGGTTACTACTTAGTGTGGAGGATCCTACTGCTCAATTTGGCCAAACAGACATTCCATTCCAATTGCATCATCTCTCCTCCCAGTGGTTCCCAGGGCTAGCTTGACCAGGCTGACTAAACAGGTGACCCCTTCCTCTCCCACTGCTCCATGTGTTATTTCATATCACCTTCTTCTCATGGGAATATCTAGGTTCGAGGGGAATGTGAATCTGTCCCTGTTTGAACTAGAGACTACAGAAGGTAAGATCAAGGTCTATTTCCTTCTACCTCCCAGGTGGTACATTAATATCAGATTCCTAATCCAAGAGAGGCAAATGGGGTCATCCAAATGATCACAGCAACCTATAAGAGGGCCTAATATGCACCACGGAAGTGAGTGAAAAAGGACTTGGTCTTATCACCTATCAGAGGGTATAACAGACCTTAAATCAATAGCAGATTTCAGCATCTGTGCCTTTCAGCATCACTTCTCCTTAACCTGGTAGTTAGAAAGGAATACATGTACATTATGTGGCTCAGGGGAATCAAAAAATAGCAAAGAGATAAAACCACAAAACCTCCCATTTGGGATGTTGTTTCAGTTTTTTTTTTTTTAATTTATTTATTTATTTAACAGAGAGATCACAAGTAGGCAGAGGCAGGCAGAGGGAGAGGGGGAAGCAAGGCTCCCTGCTGAGCAGAGAGCCCGATGTGGGGCTCAATCCCATGACCCTAGGATCATGACCTGAGCGGAAGGCAGAGGCTTAACCCAATGAGCCACACAGGCACCGCTGTTTTTAGCTATTTGTAACAGAGTCCCAAACTGACAGTGGCTTAAGCAAATAGAATTTCTTTCTCACGGGCGCCTGGGTGGCTCAGTGGGTTAAAGCCTCTGCTTTCGGCTCAGGTCATGATCTCGGGGTCCTGGGATCGAGGCCCGCATCGGGCTCTC
>LNAC01001402.1:0-24987 GCA_002007465.1 Ailurus styani | reverse complement strand
CTGCCTACTTGTAATCTCTCTCTCTGTGTCAAATAAATAAATAAAATCTTTAAAAAAAAAAAAAAAGAATTTCTTTCTCACATTAGTCTGGAGGGTGGCATTCCGAGCTGCATGTTGACTCTGGTGACTCTGCTGCATGAGGTTGTCTCAGGATCCAGACTCTTACTATCCTGTGGCTCAGGCAGTCCTCGAGTATTTCCCTTGATCCCATGGTTCACTAAGGCTGGTCTGTCCCCATGAAATTCTTTCAATTGTGAAATCCTTAAAATCCTTGCATACTGTCTGATAAGTAACTATTGTTCTAAAACCCCTACTTATACTCTGGCTGGCCCATTCCCCCCTGGTCTTCACTATATTCCCCATCATCTGGCAACTAATGGGTTGAGGCCTGGCCCAGCAAGGAGCTTTGTGGACCCTGCTCCAAGGCTAAGCCATTGTTCATTGTAATTGGTTATAGCAGGCCAATTCAGGTGGTAACTTTTTTGACTCTCACACCTGTACTAAAGATGAAGGGATGCTCCAGCAGGAAGTTCACTCAGGATTTTTCCATCAGTTGATCATGCACACCTGAGACCTAGGATTAGCAAGTATCCCACAGACCTGGTCGTGCTAGACACTGCGTCATTTCTCTCTAAAATGTGAGAGGGTTTCTTTCTAATTAAGCCAGAAAGCTGGTAAGGAAGGGAACCAGTGACATCATTAATCAGCTATGAAGAGACAATGACAAGGAATGACATCCTGACCCGAGTCAAAGGGAAATTAAAGAGAGACTCTTCTAAAAAGGGAATTCGGAAAAGCCACTGAATGAGATTTTTTTTTAAAAGATGTTATTTATTTATTTGACAGACAGAGGGAGTGCACACAAGTAGAAGAGCAGCAGGGAGAGGGAGAAGCAGACTCCCCGCTGAACAGGGAGCCTGATTGGTTGGGGGGGTCTTAATCCCAGGACTGCGGGATCATGACCTGAGCCCAATGCAGATGCCCAACGACTGAGCCACCCAGCGCACCCCCACTGAATGAGATGTTTTAAGGAAGGGGCTGGGGCTAGGGCTGGCAGAAGAAAGAGTGACAGAGACAGAGACACAGATAGAGAGACAGATAAGAGGGAGAGAGACAGTCTTCTGCAAAAATATATAATGAAAAAGAGAGTAGGCCAGATGGAGTCTCTGAGTGGCAATATTGGTATCTTACAAGACAGAATTATAAATGACCACATTCCCCTCATCCAGACACAGAGAGGCCTGCTGATTGGCCTCCTCTCTGTTATTTCCCAGAGGAATACCAAACACGTAGTGCGTGTGGAGACTCAAAATAATTTCATAAAGCTAATCATGGCCTGATGCGCACTTTGGCCTATCAGTATTGTCCTGCCTTCCCATTCCCAAGGAAGCACAACAAGAGCACCAGGCTCAGGCAGGTTCCTCAGCCTCCCTGAGCTTTGGTGATTTTCATCTGTACAACCAGGATGATTCTAGCTACCTTTCATGGTGGTTTTGAGGTTTTTCTTTTTTTAAAGATTTTATTTGTTTATTTGAGAGAGAGAGAGAGAGAGCACAAGCAGGGGGAGTGGCCAAGGGAGATGGAGAAGCAGACTCCCTGCTGAGTGGGGAGCTGGTTGTGGGGCTTGATCCCAGGATATAGAGGTCATGACCTGAGCCACCCAGGCATCCCAGGTTTTGAGGTTTAAATGAGAAAATGCTGCTATGTATCCTGTGGCCTTGGTGGATGGCAGGGGCTCAGAAATTTTCAGTTCTCCCTTCCTCAGTTCCTGGACATTTCTAGGTCACTGGCTATTACCCAAATAAGAACTCAATCTCGGCACAGACCTCCTACATGACTTCTCATTCTCAGTCTCTCTAAAAGGCCACATTAAAATTAGCCAAGTGTCTGCCCTATAAAACCCAAGCCTGGATAACACCACCCCATCCATCTTCCCTGCTCCTTTCCCAGGTGTGCAGAGCTCTGCTGGATTTAACCACACCAGCAAGTCTGTTGGTGCCGTGAGATCTGGGACCACCCTTCGATCTGACTTGCCTCCTCTGCCATCTCTGGCCCCATGCTCTCTCAACCCCTTAGACTCTGCCTCGCCGCCAGCCCCTCTCCATCACAGACCACCTCTTTTCTGAGTCACTAAGGAAACAGATACTGCCTACAAGTTTATCTGTATCTGCACTCTTCTATTATCTCTTTGCAACCAGGTGTGGTGGAAGAGGAGTCCTGCCTCTTGCCCAAACTTGATATTCCCACTTGCATGTGGATCCCATCCATTTCATACTCTGAGGACCATATTCCCATCTTTGATCCCCTTTCCCTCTTGTAGTTTCAACCACTGCCTCTCTACAAGCTCCTTCTCATTGGCATTTTAAACATGCTCAAATAGCTCTTCTCTTTTTTAAAAATGGCAATGTAATTGACATGTGCAATTATATTAGTTTCAGGTGTACAGTGGAACAATTTGGTATTTGTGTGTAACTTAAAAATGATCATCACAATGTCTAGTTAACATGCATCACCGCACAGAGTTACAAAATTTTTTTGGTGATTAGCACTTTTAACATCTATTTTCTTTGCAATGTTCGACTATGCAATACGGTATTACTGACTATAGTCTCCATGCTGCACGTTGCCTACCCATAACTTATTTATTTTAAAACTAGAAGTTTGTACCTTTTGGACCCTCTCCCCATTTCACCCACCCCTCAGCTACTGCCTAAGGCAACCACCAATCTTTTCTCTGTATCCGTAAGCCTGTTTGGATTTTTAGATTGCACACATACATGAGGTCATACTGTATTTATCTTGTTCTGCCTGACTTATTTCACTTGGCATACTGCCCTCAAGGTCCATCCATGTCTTGGCAAATGGCAGGATTTCCTACTTTTCTATTATCTTTAAACAGCAATAACAACAAACTTCAGAGTTGATGTTTTGTCCCACTCTAGCCCCTACCTTTTCTTTACAGCTAGGGTTCCTGAAAGAAGCTCCACTTCATCCCTCAGCCCGTTTCTCTCCCAATATTCCACTTTCCAAAGTCACCAATGGCTTCCTTTCATTTGATCTAAAAGACAATTTTATGTACTTAGTCTTTCTCTGCTTGTGATAAAAGGAATAGGAAAGTAGCTACTATTATGATCCTTATTTTATGGATGAAGAAATTAAGGCTTAGCAAGGTAAAGAAACTCACTGAGGGTCCAGTAGGTATCCAAGGTAACACGGGGATTTGAACCTAGGTCTGTCGCCTGGCTTTCTTACACCTCATGGGTTACTATTCTCAGTCTCATTTACAGGTTCCTCTTCATCATTGGGGTGTCCCTGACCTCAATTCTTACCTTATGTCTATCTATACTCAGTCCCTGAGTGATCTATTCCAATTACATGACTTTAAATATTTTATAAAGATGGTCAACAATGCCTCCCATTATGGTATATGCATGTCATTCCTCCTCTGAGGAGCTGGACTCTATTTCTCCTCCTTGAATCTGGGCTGCCCTTGTAACTTGCTTTGACTCCTAGAATGGGGTGAAATTTGTCTTGCATGTCTAAACCCACTTTAGTATCTGATTCTTGTAAGACCCAAATTAATCTACCTATCATGTGCCCCATTGAAGGGGTCATGGAAATCCTGCTAGGATCACTGGACCAATGGAAACTTGGAAGTTAAACAAGGCCACTGAGGGTGAAAACCACTTGCATGCAGTGTATGTCAGTCGAGAAAGAAGACCAGACCAACCATCCTGCATCAAAGACAAGCAGAGACAAGCAGAGAGGGATGGCACTGTCAATTGGCTCTCCATATTCCAGTTTCTGAAGGATCTGTAAACTTTCCCCTATACCACCTATGTCCCACTGGGGTGGAGAGCTTCTGAACAAGATTAGACCAACTACAGTAAATACAGAGGCCCTATTTTTATACATGTATATGTAGTATATAATTATTCACCATACAGAAAACAGGACATACAATCATTACTTTTCATGCAACCATCCAAACCTCTTTATAGTCTTTGGGTCAACTTTGAGGCCAGTGAATTGAGACAGATGAGTTGAAAGCTCTGGCTTTAGTCTTATCTTTTCTTTTCACTAGCTTTGTGTGCCTGGAAAACTTGCTGGCGTCAGAGCTTATCTCCTCATCCATAAAGTAGCTCAATCTATTTCCTGTGCACATCACATGATTATGGTGAGGACAGATCAAATATTTCAACACCCATATGTAAATTTATTTTTTTAATTTTAAAAAATATTATACAAGTATGAGGTTATTTTTTAAAGATCCATTATAGCCTGAAAAGGCTGATCCACTCTTCAGACTGCCTTTTTCTTTTATCCCGAGTCTACCTTTTATATAATGATGCCCTCTGGTGTTCTTTTAGATATCTTTTCTTTTTAATTGAAGTGTAATTGACATATAACCTTATGTTGGTTTGAGGTGTGCTTTGATAGTTGTATACATGGTGAAATGGTCACTAGAAGTCTAGTTTCCCCCGTCACCATATAAATTTACTTTTTTTCTCAATACAATATTATTACCAAAATCACCATGCTATACATTACATCCCCATGACTTACTTATTTTATGACTGGAAGTTTGTACCTCTTAATTCCCTTTTCCCATTACACCCGCCCCTCACACTCCTCCCTTCTGGTGACTACCAGTTTGTTTTCTGCATCTATGGGTTTTGTTTTGTTGCTCATTTTGGTTTTTAGATTTCATATATAAGTGAAATCGTGTGGTATTTGTCTTTCTTTGCCTGATTTATTTTACTTAGCATAATACCCTCTAGGTTCATCCATGTCGAAGCAAGTGGCAAAATTTCATTCTCTTTTATAGCTGAGTAGTATTTCACTGTGTGCGTCACACACACATCTTTGTCCTTTCATTCATCGATGGATACTTTGGTTGCTTCCGTATCTTGGCTATGGTAAATAATGCTGCAATGAACATAAGATGCATATCTCTTTTTGAACTAGTGTTTTCTTTTTCTTCATATAGATACCTAGAAGTGGAATTGCTGGATCATATGGCAGTTCTCTTTTTAATTTTTTGAGGAAACTCTGTCCTGTTTTCCACAGTGGCTGCACCAGTTTGCATTCCCATTAAGAGTGCCCAAGGGGTCCCTTTTCTCCACATGTTTACCAACACTTGTTACCAACACTTATTTCTTCTTGATAATGGCCATTCTGACAGGTGAGAGATGGTATCTCATGGTGGTTTTTTACTTATATTTTCTTGATGACGAGTAATATTAAGGATCTTTTCATGGGTCTGTTGGCCATCTCTATGTCTTCTTTGGAAAAATGTCTATGCAGATCTGTCCAGTTTTTAATTGGAGTTTTTGTTTGTTATTGAGTTATATGAATTCTTTATATATTTTGGATATTAATCCCTTATCAGATAGATATATGATTTTCAAATTTCTTCTCCCATTCAATGTGTTGTCTTTTGATTTTATTTATGGTTTTCTTAGCTGTGCAGAAACTTTTCAGTTTGATGTAGTCCTATTTATTTTGTGTTGTTTTGCCATTGCCTTTGGAGTCAGATAAAAATATTGCTAATTGTGGGGGGTAGGGAGGGAAAAATAATGAAACAAGATGGGATGGGGAAAGAGACAAACCATAAGAGACTCCTAATCTCACAAAACAAACTGAGGGTTACTGGGGGGTGGGAGGGTAGGGATAGGGTGGATGGGTTATGGACATTGGGGAGGGTTTGTGCTTTGGTGAGTGCTGTGAAAGGTGTAAGCCCGATGATTCACAGACCTGTACCCCTGGGGCAAAGAATAAAAAAAAAATATTGCTAAGAGTGATGTCAAGGTGCTTACCACTACGTTTTCTTCTGGAATTGTTATAGTTTCTGGCCTTACATTCTTTAATCCTTTTTTAAATCCTTTTTGAGTTGATTTTTACATATGGCATAAGATAGTGGCCCATGTTCATTGTTCCGCACGTGATTGGCCAGTTCATGTATCTTTTTAAACATTTTTTAAAAGTAATCTTTATAGCTAATATGGATCTCAAACTCAGGACCCTGAACTTAGATCAAGAGTTGTGCTTCCAGTTCATATATCTTTACTTCTGATTATAGAAGAGACTTGGTCTATGCCATCATTCTGTCCAAGACTATTAGAGTGGGAATAATACATGGAAATCACTTAGTCTCATTTTGAAGACAGCAAAGCACAGATAATGGTGAAGTACCTAAATCAGTCAAACCGGGGCCAGAACTCAGGTGCTAGACTCCAGATTCAGTGCTCTTTAGTCAGAATGGTAATATGGAAGTAAAAAAAAATACAGTGTGTTTGACTTAAATGTCCTGACTTTATTATCTTGCCCCAACACTCTTCTTCCTCCTAAAATCATAATCAACATTAAAAGAGCTATTGTTGGGATGCCTAGGTGGCACAATCAGTTAAGGGTCTCATGCTTGATTTTGGCTTAGGTCATGATCTCAGGCTTGTGAGGTAGAGCCCCCTCCCCTGGGGGTCTGGCTCTACGCTCAGTGGGGAGTCTGCTTGAGATTCTCTCTTTCCTTCTCTCCCTGCCCCTCCCCATCTCTCTCTCTAAAAATAAATAAATAAATGTTTTCAAAAAATTCAAAAAAGAATAAGAGTTATTGGTGGATGGCATCTACCCAATCACTCAAGACAGAAACTCAAAGTCAGTTTTAATTCTGACCTCTCCTTTATCCACCACATAAAATATGTCATGCAGTCTCATGGTCTGTCTTCTTAATCTATCTCACTCTCTTCTACGTTTGGACTTCCCTCATGTAGACCTCAAATTTTTTTTAGCCTGTGTTTTTTCAATATCCTCCTAAGTGTTTTAGCAGCCTCTTACTTTTTGCTTACCCTTTTACTTACCTTCTGCCCAAAAGCCTTTTGCTCATCCTTCCTTCCTTCATTCACTGGAATAAAATTCTTTGTTAAATGCTGACATATCCTAGGTAGTATGCTAGATACAGAGAATTAAGAGACATAGTCCATGAATTATAGGACTGAAGATCTAGTAGAAAGAGACATATCTGTAAACAAATGTGGAATTCTGGTTCCTCTAAAATATCACCAAAGCAATCTGTTGATGAGACAAAGTGGAGTTTATGTTCTCCACAGTGAAGGGGAGAACTAGCTCACAGACTTAGTAGCATCTATAAGCCGTGAAGGTGAAGTCAGGATATTTATGAGGTTTTGAAGTCTTGTTTACAGTAGATCTTTAGAAGGGTCTTGGTTATGACTGGATAAGAATCATGATAAAATAGTTTAAGATTTGTGGACCTTGCAGGTGAGGATATTGAGGACGGGTTCAAGGAGTCTTTGGGTATAAACACTTGGTTGTTTTCTGGTAAGGAGTATGTGGTTCTCTCAGTAAGTTCCTGGAATGTACAATAAGGTTTATTTGCAACTTTTATCTTTTCAGGCAAGAATTTCCTGAAATGGTGATGTTGATGTTGGTAACAGTGTGGTGGTAGATAGGTTTATTTCTCACAAGGAATAGCATAATAGACACATGTGTGAGGTACTGTGAGAACATGAAGAAGGGAGTGTTCAGTGATCCCTGGAGTTAGACTAGGCAAGAATTGAATAAGGTTTTCTGAACTTGAACTGTCTTTTAAAAGATGAATAATATTCCATTTATGGATGTACCACATTTTATTAATCATTTACCAGTTGATAGACTTTTGGATTGTTTCAATTTTTTGGCTATTATGAGTAATGCTGCTATAGACATTCCTGTACACATATTTTTTGTGAACATATATTTACATTTCTCTTGGGCATATGTCCAGGAGTGGAATTGTTGGATGATATGCTAATTCTATGTTTCATTTTTTAAAGAACTGCCATACTGTTTTCCAAAGAGCGTGTACCATTTTATATTTCTATCAGCAATGTATAAGTGTTCAAATTCCTTCATATTCTTGCCGGCACTTGCTATTTTTTCCAAGTTTTTTTAAAATTATAGCCATCTTAATGGTATAAAGTGGTATCTCATTGTAGCTTTGATTTTCATTTCCCTAATAAACTAGTGATGTTGACCACTTTTTCTTGTTAGCTATTTTTAGAGCTTCTTTGGGAAAATATCTTTTAAATCCTTTGCTCATTGGGTTTTTATTTGGGTTATTTGTCTTTTAATTGTTGAATTGTAAAAGTTAATTATTCAGGATACAAGTCCTTGATCAGATATATGGTTTGCAAATACTTTCTCCAACATTGTGGGTTGTCTTTTTACTTTTTTGTTGGTATCTTCTGAAGCATAGAAGTTTTAAATTTTTCATATTGATATGAAAGTCACATAACATAAAATTAACCATTTTAAAGTGAACAACTCAAGAACATTTGGTACATTTAATTTCTTTTCTTGACTAATTGATTGGACTTGAACTTCAACATTTTGAATAGCAGTAGTGAAAGCAGTCATCTTGTTCCTGATCTTAAGGGAATATTTTCATTCCTTCTTGATTACACTATTAGCTGTAAGCTTTTTATAAATGCCCATTATCATGCTAAGAAAGTTCCCTTCTATTCTTATTTTGTTGAAAATTTTGATCAAGACAGGGTATTTGGATTCCATCAGTTGCTTCTTCTACCTTAATTAAAATAATCATGTGATTTTAACCATCCTTTCTGTTAATGTGATTTATTACCTTGGTTAACTTTCTTATGCTAAACAACCCTTGCTTTGCTGGGATGAATCCTACTTGTTGTGGTCCTTTTAAAATTCTGATAGAGGGTGCCTGGGTGGCTCAGTTGGTTAGGCATCTGCCTTCAGCTCAGGTCATGATCCCAGGGTGCTGGGATCAAGTCCTGCATCGGGCTCCCCGCTCAGCGGAGAGCCTGCTTCTCCCTCTCCCTTTACCCGCTGCTCTACCTACTTGTACTCTCTCTTTCTCTCTCTGTCATATAAATAAATAAAATTTTTAAAAGTGCTAATAGAGGGGCGCCTGGGTGGCTCAGTGGGTTAAGCCTCTGCCTTCCGCTCAGGTCATGATCTCAGGGTCCTGGGATTGAGCCCCGCATCGGGCTCTCTGCTCGGCAGGGAGCCTGCTTCTCCCTCTCCCTCTACCTGCTTCTCTGCCTACTTGTGATCTCTCTCTCTCTGTCAAATAAATAAATAAAATCTTTAAAAAAAAGTGCTAATAGAGTCAGTCTGCTAGTATTTTGTTGAGAATGTTTGAATCAATATTCTTATAGGACATTTGTCTGTAGTTTTGTTTTCTTGTGATGCCTTTGTGTGGCTTTTGTATTGGGGTAAAACTATCCTTGTAGAATAAGTTAGAGTATGTTCCTTCCTATTCTATTTTTGGGAAGAGTTTGAGAAGGATTGGTGTTTATTTTTCTTTAAATGTTTAGTAGAATTCACCAGTGAAGGCATCTGGTTCTAGACTTTTCTTTGTTGATAGTTTTTTTTTTTATTACTGACTCAATCTTTCTGTTATAGATCTGTTCAGATTTTCCATTTGCTCTTTAGTCAGTTTTGGTAATTTGTGGCTTTCTAAGAATTCACCCATTTATTTAGGTTATCTAATTCTTTGGCATACAAAAGTTTTAAATATTTATGAAGTTCAATTTTTCTACTTTCTCTTTTTTTACTTATGCTTTTATCATATTTGCAGGATTTTTGCCTAATTCAAGGCAATGAAGATTTACTCCTATGTTTTCTTCTAAGACTTTTATAGTTTCAGCTCATACATTTAAGTCTATGATCAATGTTAATTTTTGTATATGGTATGATATAAGCATTAATGCTTATTTCTGCATGTGGATATCCAATTGTTACTGCAACCATTTTTGAAACAAATAGGATTTTGTTGCCCATTGACCTTGTGTTCATTGGTCTCCCAAATTTGATGTAGACTTTAGCATCAGGGTAAGGATATTGTAGGGAGTTTAATTTGGTGTCAGGTTGGAGGAGAGGGGAACACAGTCCTCAGAGAAAGACACTACTTGTTGGGCAGTTGAGAACAAGGAAGAACATATGGATGTCTTCCTCAGGCCTTGGCCTTAAGCCGGTGCTGAAGGTTGGCACTTGGCTAACACTTATCTAACATGCATCGGGCATGAGGCTGAGGCCTTGACAGCTTTTGGCCCCAAGCATAGAGCTTTTTCTTCTCTCTCATTCTCTCAAGATTCTACCCTTGGCCCCCCAAAGTGGCTGCAAGTAACCTGGGAGATCAACTAAGATTCCATTGGTTGTGATGATGGTGTTGGTAGTAACAGTAGTAGTAGTAGTAGGAGGAGGAGGAGGAGGAGGAGGAGGAGGAGGAAGAAAAGGGTGAGGCAGGGAAGAGAGAGCACTAAAATGAAATAATAGAAAGGAAACACATTTTTAAAAGCCAACCCTCAGGTCATGGGAAAGGACATTTAAGAAGTCTGAACATAGATGAGAAACATTTTTCACTCTCCTGGGGTCTGATCTTTACTCTTGGACCTATTAGAAGACCAAAGCCGTCCTGATACTCTTGGTTCGGTGTAAAGGCTGAGAAAAGTGTAATTTGCCCTTGCCCAGATAATGTGCAATTAATTAGGCACTGTGATAGGCCTGAGAAAGATAATCAGAGAAGAGGGTGCCATGTCCATTGCACTATTGAAATTGCACTCTGGGGGGCAGTGTGGTAGAGTCAAAAGATCCCAAGTGTTGCGGCCAGACAGACAAGAGTCCAAATCTTGGCTCTACCACTTTACTCCTTGTGTGCCTTTGGACAAGTTACCTAACCTCTCTGAGCCTTGATTTTTCTCTCCCCAAAATGCAGTTTTGTCTGTACCTCTGGGAGTTTTGTGAGAATGAAGTGAGAGAATGTTGGCCAAGCACCTAGCACAGTGTCTGGTATGTGTTCTACGGGGGGCCCAGTATGTGCGAGTTCCTTGCTCCCAGTCTCTTCTCACCATTCCAGGCACGAACTGTAGCTGTCTGCTGTTTCCAAAGGTTTCCATCCCATCATGCTACTTCTGATATTCGATCATGAGGAAACCCCCCCAAGAAACAGAAAACATCTTATGGCCAAGGATGTTCGTTGTGTTTGTTAGTAGGAAAAATGAACAAAAGAACAAACAAAACCCTGAATACCCCAAATCTCTAACAGTAAAGGAATGCTATTATTAAAAATGACACCCACGAAGACTTTCAATAACATAACGAAGTGCTTACATTATAGTAGTAGGGGAACAAAAATCACATATACAAGTCTGTATGCAAGTATATTCAATATGTTGAATCCATGAAACAACACTGAAATGAAATACTCAAAAATATTAACAGTGATTGCCTTGGGGTGGAGGGTTATGAGTAACTCTTCTAAAAACTATTCTACCTTGCCTGTGACACTGTTTTTATTCTGAAAAACACAAAATTGATCTTACTGACTTTTAAAAGGCTCTTGAGGAATGCTCCACAGCAACAAGAACGATTCACAACTACATGTGACAATATGGATCAATTTCATGAGCATACTTTTGAGCAAAAGAAGCCAGCTTCCAAAGAGCACATAGTGCATAATTTGCTTTGTATAAAGTACAAAATCAAGCAAAACTAGTCTTTGCCAGTGGTAACTGGGATAACAGTAACCCTTGGTGAAAGAGCAGGTAGTAACTTGCACATGGCCCCTTTTGTTTGGACATTACATTTGTGAAATCCATTGTCTGTGGGGAGGGAAGCGACTGGAAAGGGGGCTTCTGGGATCTGATAATGTTCTCTTTCATGATCTGGGTGCTAGGTGGGCTCAGTTTGTGAAAATTCATCACCCTTATGAATAATGTTATACTTTAATAAAGAAGAGAAAAAGGATGGATGGACAGATGGATGAATGGATGGATAGATGGATGGATGGATGGATGGATGGATGGATGGATGGATGGATGGATGGATAGGTAGGTAGGTAGAAATGTATTTAGTGAATGCAAATCATCATTGGTGCCTTATGTGAAGGAGAAAGTCATCTTTAGAACAAAAAGAAAACCTGAATTTGGCCACAAGATGGCGTTATTAGTTGCTTGGAAATCAAATTCCAAGGTGCTCTCCAGCAGAGTTTCATAACCAAATATTTGGTGTATTGTCTGAAAAGAAGAAAAGTTAGAAATTTTACAATGTGGTCTTCTCTAATTTTCCAGATGAAAGAAATAAGGCTGTAGAAGGATGACTTGCCCAAGATCACACTGCCGGTCAGAAGACCTGGGCTGGAAACCCAGGTGTCTGGGCTATCAGCTTGTTCTACCATGCTCAAAACCCCCTATTTTCAGCTCTGTTCCCTTCCTACTGTGGTCTGGAATGAGACATTTATCTAGAAGAACTGCCCTTCTTTTTATAACTCCAGAAAACAGAAGTTACAAACGGAATAGAAAATTCCTGACTAGAATTAGCAGTATTGACAGGCTGCAGTATGAAATTTCCATATATGGACATTTGAAAACATCATATGGCTGATCCTGCCTGAGCTGGCTTAGGTTTCTACTTCCTTAGATATGAAGGAGAGACCAGATACCCTCTGTCTGATTTTTTTCCCTCTCTCTGTCTCTTTGATTCTTTCAGTTCTCCCTCCCCTCCCTCCTTTCCCTCCCTCCCTTCCTTCCTCCCTGGTCTCTTATTTTTATTTAAACCACAGGAGCCACCAATGCCTCTCAGAACCAAAAGGTCAAAACCAAATGCAATGGTTTTTATTAAACAGACCAGACCTTGGCTCCCTGTGTTGTGATTCATTTGTCATTGTTGCAGAGGACTTGCAGGAGAAAAGTCCATGTGGCAAATGAAAGTGTCAAGCTGAGAAGAAATATCTCTGTCCTTGTATCCTGGACCTACAAAGAGTCCCCTTAATGGATGAGGACAAGCCCATCCAGCTGAGGAAGAAGACTGTCAACTGTCTCCAAGGTGTGCACTGCCATCTTTTATGATAACCTCTAATTAAAAGGTGGGCTCTTTATATGGGGACCAAGTGGATTGCAACAAGGCAGGGGTGATTTGTCCTCCAGGAACATGTGGCCATGTTTGGAGGTATTTTTGATTGTTACAACTGGGAGGAAGGTGCTGTTGGAATCTAAATGTGCTACAATGCATATTTAGCAGGACATATACATATACATACATATACATATATGTACATATACAATGCATGTAATACAGGACAGCCCCCACAACAAAGAATTATCCAGCTCCAAACGTCAGTAATTCTGAGTTAAGAAACCTTACTCTAGGGGCACCTAGGTGGCTCAGTCAGTTAAGCATCTGACTCTTGATTTCAGTGATTTTGGCTTAGGTCATCATCTCAGGGTCGTGATATTGAGCCCTGCTCCGGGCTCCATGCTGGAGGTGGAGCCTGATTAAGATTCTCTCTCTCCCTCTCTTGCTGCTCCTACCCTGCCTTCTCTCTCTCTCTCTCTTAAAAAAAAAGAAAGAAAGCAAGAAACCCTGATCTATGGGGTGCCTGGCTGGCTCAGTCAGTATAGCATGACACTCTTGATCTTGGAGTCATGAGTTCAAAGCCCCATGTTGAGTATAGAACTTACTTTATTTTTTTTTTAAAGATTTTATTTATTTGGCAGGGAGAGAGAGAGAGCGAGAGCACAAGCAGGGAGAGGAGGCAGGCAGAGCAGGCAGAGGGAGGAGCCTAATGTGGGACTTGAACCAAAGGCAGATGTTTAAATGACTGAGCCACCCAGGCAACCCTAGAGCTTACTTTAAAAAGTAAATAAAACAAATAAAGTTTAGCTAGACCTTAAAAAAAAAAGAAACGCTGGTCAGTGTAAAAGTAGACCCTAGTGTAATAGTGTGGCTGCTTAGAAGGTCTTTCTGTTTTCTCATGCAAGCCAGATAACAAAAGAAGGAGGAGGAGGAAGAGGAAGAGGGGGAAAAAAAAACCCCAAAATAAAATAGGTCGTATCTAACTCCAGCATCTGTCTCCTAAAGACAAATGATGCAGATAGATTAGGGCTAATCCACATTTTATTATATATTTTTCTTTTTAATTTCTTCTTAGGCCAGAAGCATTCAAGTCAGTTCTTAAAACACTAAGTGCCTGTACAAACAAGGAAGGCGCAGTGCTGGTTCACCAAGGAGACTCCAGAAGGTCTAAGCTATTTCCTCTCCTCGGTTCTCTTTCTAAAACGGGCGACAGAGGAATTTGAATCTAAATCTACTTTGAAAGAGGTGCTAAATGTTGCCTACCATCGTTCCTATCTTATATATTACTTGCGGTCATCCCTGACCCCTAACAGGACAGGATTGTCATCCCACTCTGTGGTCTGTAGGGTACAGACTCCATCTGGCCTTGGTCCTACCTCTTTCCGCCGTGCTTGCTTCTGGTCGCAACAAGCATAAAAGACACAAGCAGAAGAGCTTATCAGAGAGAGAAGCCTCAGGTTACCAGAACTCTTGCTGGTTGAGAGAAGGTTTCCAGCTTATTTACTTTTCTGGGGGAAGTAAAGGATAACCAGAAAAGACGTTGGTTCAATCCTCTTGACTGAAAATCTTTCTCACAAGCGTGTCTCTTTTCTGTTAGGAAGTGAGAGCACCTGGAGGACAAGGTTGAGGCAGATATTTTCGTGGCTTTAGTCATTGTCTTGCTCATTAGTGACCAGTGTCTAGGCCTGGAGATAGTACTTGGAATCTAAGAACTTTGGAAGTAGTCCTGTTCCTCATTTTATAAATGAGACAACTGAGTTCCAGAGAGAAAAGTGAACGATCTAAGGTCACAGGGGTCACAGAGCTGGAAAGGCAGAGAACCAGCTTCAGTGTAAGCTTATAGTTTCTAAAATTGGGAAGGAAAATAATTTTGCTTCAGTCAAAGTTCCTGGCTAGCATAAACAGAAGGCATAAGTTCCCTGTTCTTCATCCACTTCTTCTCTAAGTACCAGCCAGAACTCGACTGACAAAATAAAGGATTGAAGCAATTTTCTGAATCATTTGGACTGAAACCCCACTGCATAGCTTTAGCCTTTAAATATATGTGGAGTGGCTATAAAGCAATGTGACTAGTTTCCACAAACCACACAAGAAAACTGGGCACACTATTACATATTCATGCTTCATGCTCTGGATTTTCCATGAATACAGGGGACAGGAAATCCAGAAATAACCCCCAAACTTGTTTTGAAGCCAGTTTATACCTCCACCTTCAACAAATCTTCTGCAAAAAGCCACTACAGAGAAGCAAAATCGACATAGCCATGCCATAGCCTTTCTTATCTTTTCTTTTGGTGTGTGTTACATTCGTTTTCTCCTGGTGCTGATACCAAGGCATGCAGCCAGAAGGTCAAAAATGAAGGGGAATCATAAGGAGATGGCAAAGGAAAGTCTACTCATGGAGCAAAAGACACGAATGACAGAACACTGGCCATGACTCCCACATTTCAAGAAGAGGAGGATTTGTTGGCCTCTCCTAAGGAGTATGCCCAATAGCCTTGCTACTCAAGGTGGGGTCCAAGGACCAGCAGCACCGGCATCACTTGAGAGCTTGTTACAGGTTTGGAATCTATCCGAGGCCTTCCTGGCATATCTCACGTTAGACAAGACCCCTAAGTGATTTGCATGCACGTTAATATTTGTGAGGCATTGATGAGAATAACTGGCGAGAATAACTCTGGGTCAGAACTTGGGAAATCAGGTTTCTCTTCCTGCTTCTTCCACTTACGGGTTTAATAAATATATCCGAATTCTTCCCCTTTCTGAGCTTCAGTTTTCTCGTGGGTACAATGAGCAAAACAGACTAGAAGACCTCTGAGTGTCTTTATGCCCCCAGATTCTAGGATTCCAGTTAACAGTGGACACCTGACCTTAGACACTTCCTCACGGACACCTCAGCGTCCATCAGATTACCAAAGCTTGTGATCGAAAACGCAGATGGTAAGACATTGTTTCCCTTGGCCATTTCTATGCCCTCCTTTCAGTTCGTTCTCACCTTGCTGGCCCTTCCAAGGATTCCGACATGGGGTGTCATGCTTATTACCATTCCCAGGTTTTCAAAGTGAGTCCACATGAAATGACAAGATAAGGTGGCTGTGCAGATGGTGGGAAGGAACCAACATCTGGAGCCATGTCCCTGGAGCTGGAGCAGACAGAGGGAAATTCTCAGGATAAGGAGACACTGGGACAATATCCGAAGTTGATCCCCCTCCACCCGGCACTTCTTCTCACAAAATCACTTAAGAAGCACTAACTTTACCCTCAGTGCTTATTTTTTTTCTCTTTCTGCTTTTCCATCTCTTGGACCTGGCCAGGTTAGCCATTTTCATCGTATAGAGTTTGGCCATGGACTTATTTTTGAAAATGGGCTAAAATGAGGCAGAAGAGAAGCATTGCCACAAAGCCAGGGTTATGTTCCACAGAAAGAGATTTGAGTGGGGTATCTTGGGTTTCTCAAACCTCAGCTAACCCCCTGGAGACCCTAACTTAGTACTTGTACCAGTAACAATTGCTCAATATAATAAACCACCCCAAGCTTATATAGATAGCATATATATAGGGGGACAACAACAATTTTATTATGCTCATGGATTCTGTGGTTCAGGAATTCAGGCAGAGCTTGGCTGGGTGATTCTTTTGCTCCTGGTGGTATCAGCTGAGGTCACTTGAGATACATAGATGATGGATGGGATAGTCGGGAGGATCCAAGATGGCTTCACCTCTGTGTAATGCCTTTATGGGAATGGCTGGAAGACTGGATCAGCAGAACCTATTGCCTGGAGTGCCCACATTTGGCCTCTCCAGCATGGCAGTCTCACGGTTAGGGAACTTTTCATGGGGCAGCTAGCTTCCTTCAGAAGGATTATCTTAAAAGAACCAGGTGGGAGTACCATGGCTTTTTATAGACTGATATTGGAATTAAAATAGTGTAGCTTCTAGCTTCTGACATACTGTACTGGTTGAAGCAGTCACAAGGCCACGTTGATTCAAAAAGAGGGAACATAGACTCCACACCTGGATAGGAGGAGTTGCGGTGAATTTGCGACCATTTTGAAAAACCTCTACAGCCCCCAGGGGGATAAAATGCCACTGAGAAAACACTCTATTCCATCCTGGAATGGACCACGTATGCTTCTAAGTGCTTCTTTTTCCCATCCAGTGTGGAGCCCATACAAGAGGGTGAGCTCAACAGGATGCCAAGGATTCTCTCTGTCCCTTCTCTCCATGGCCCACACCCTAATTTCTTCACTGGCTCTTATAGCTTGGCCTAAAAAGAGGAAGTCATTGAAGACATAGGAAAAAGTGTCCTTTCCTTCCCCTTCTTTTTCACTATTCCCTGTCTTTTTTTATAAGACCTTGATGGGCTAAGCCTCCCACTTTCCATCTCCTTTTTCCAGGGCTGCACCTTGATCCTGCTCAAATTTCCAAGAGCTGGGGTATGGTGTCTTACTGTGTGAGCCCTCTGGGATCAGAAAGAATAAAGAGAGCAAATTATGCAGAAAAAGGGATCCCAGAGTGCCAAAAGAAAGCAAGGGTTTGTTTGCCTTAGGCCAGCTCTATTTATATTTCCTATACTCCACCCTAACCGGGTGGTCTAATTATGTGGCTCTGTGGACTCCAGAACTCCATTTTCTTGTTGATCGGCACCAGAGCTTTACTTGGAGTGGGAAGCAGCAATTTCAGTACCCTCCCCACCAACTTCTCTCCCCAAGAGTGGCAACATGTGCCCCTTAGCTCTTGTGGGTCACTTACCCTGTGCCAGCGACTGTGCCCAGTAAATCAACCGTCGTCAGCCATACCACATCAGCCATTAAGGACAAATACTTTCCTCTGATTTCCCAAGCCTTCTATATCTCTATCTGGTCCCACCCTAATCTACTGACTCCATCTGTCCCCGCCCCTGTCCCTAGGAATTACACTGTGATCATTCCTACTCCCTTGCATTTGTTCACTCAATTCTCCTTTCCTACCAGGACAATCTCTAGTGCTTGTACCAGCCAAGCTACCATATAATGGCATGCCTATAACAGGCACCCATTATTTCATGTATTAGCTTTGACTTCTCATCTATATTGTGCTCTTGTGATTTATAATGAGCAATCTATATTTTATTTTTGTTCCTATTTCTGGCACAGAGCCCTAAAACCCTTGGAATGTCCTAAGCAAGCAAAATGATAAAGGTGTCTTTTGTTATGTTAATGAGGCTTCTTTTGGACCCCCTCCCCCAACTTAGGATCAGGCTGGTTGTCAGAAGAATCCAGCATGTGATTAGTGAGTTGGAACTTTTAGTCCCACCCCTCTGACCTCTGGAGAAGGGAGTAGGGCTGAGGGTTGAATCCATCACCAATGGCCAATGGTTTAATCTACCATGCCAGTGCAATGAAGTTTCCACAAAAAGCCAACAGGACAGGCTTCCAAGGGCTTCTGGGTAGGTAAACATGTAGAGATTTGGGAAGAGTGGTGCGTGTAGAGGCCATTCTCCTTATCGCAGGGGGCTATGTTTGGCTTTACCTCTTAAATGTCGCTGCTCTTTTCCCATCTTTGTATCCATCTTATTCTTCCCTGTCCCTTCTAAAAAAAAAATCATTCTATGTCCCATCCCCACAAAGCTTGATCAATTTGGGGGCAGTGTTGATGGGAGTGACTATTCTTGGATGGGTTTTGGAGACAGAACCCTGCAGATTGGCTGAAGATCGATCAGGCTATGTTCCTTTCCCTCTTTGGTCCACAATCAAAGATACTCGTGATTTATGATCTCTTATTTCTTCAACCCTGTGGTTCTTGTGTGAAATGTGAAAATAAGTCATGAGAAACCTCACTAAAATGGAGTCAGGAGGTTTTGGCAGGGGAAGTTCTCAAGCTCTATCACTCTTAGTCAACTGCAGATCCAACAAGAAGTCCTTACACGGACTTGACCTTGCACGTAGATATACTACTCTGCTACTCCAGACAGAGGAAGAGACACTTTCCTCATCCTCCGCCACAGGCAACAGCTCAGCCAAAGAAAACCCACCATATTTCAGACTCCCAGTTTACTCCAGGGGACTTTTAGTTCAAATCAGCCTTCCCAACTTACCCCTTTTCTCCTTAAGAAAAGCATACCTCTCCTTTGTTCCCAGGACTTTCCTGCAGATTTGCTGCAGCTTCTTGTCCCAGATTGCAATTCTCTTTTATTCCTGAAGAAACCCATCTTTTGCTGGTAAAGTAACTATCAGTTTAACCTTTAAGGTTAACAGAAATAACACTGGCTGCCACACTGGAGGACTGAGAGACTGGGGCAATAGAACATAAATCAGGTCCAGGAGGATGGAATAGCTATACTTTTCTCTCTTCCTTCCACTAAGTCCTGGTAAAAACCTCGGAACGTTATGCATAAAACAAACGGGCAAAAATTCTAAAATGTAAAGCAAGGAAGGCAAACTAGTCAGGGACCTCAGGACCCAGAGAATGACACACTGGCGAGTTCCCTGAGTTTTCTTTTTATCTCCTATTTCCTAGACTTGAAGCTGAAGGAAACCAGCAACCTGGGAATACCAGTGCTTATGGAAAAAAATAGAAAAGTCAACATAAGCCTGCTCTCTCTAGGCAAAGGACCAGGAAAGGGACAGGTTAACATGAAAGAAAATATTCATAAAATAATTGTTCTACTCCAGTCAAACACCACTGAAAAAACCATGACCTCACCTCCACCCACACCAATAAAGGTTAAGTGTGGAGTACAGACTTTCAACCTTGTGAATTTGTGTAGAACATCCCTTCCAGAAACTGTCAACGTTGAAGGCCGAGATTTTCATCTGCAACAGGCAGTAATGAACTCTCCTTCCACTATGATGTCGGGGAGATCATCTGGGGTTGGGGGGCTGGATTTCTATGCTCATGCGGCAGTAGCAAGGTGTCCCTTGCATTCTGTACTGGGGTGATGTCAAAGGTAGCCAGGTCAAGAATAATGAAAACATGCCTCACATTATATCAATTGAAGCTGTGTGGAGAGCAAGAAGTCCCGTCCCCACACAGCAAAAAGGAGGAGCTCCTCCCAAACTAGCATATCAACAGAGGCCAAGTGGAGAACTTGGACTTCTATCTCCACTCCTGAGGTGGCACTGCTTTCCCTGCTGGAATGCTGTCAGATAAAGTCAATTAAAACAGAAGGTTTATTTTTATTTTTTAAAAGATTTTATTTATTTATTTGACAGAGATGCAGCAAGAGAGGGAACACAAGGGCAGGGTGGGGGGTTAGAGCAGGCTTCCAGTTGAGCATGGAGCCCGATGTGGGGCTTGATCCCAGGACCCTGAGATCATGACCTGAGTGGAAGGCAGATGCTTAACGACTGAGTCACCCAGGTGTCCCAAAACAGGTTTAAATAAGATCCCGAGACTCAGGACATAATGTGAAATGTACAGGTTTTGATAAAAAAAAAAGCCTTTATTCTTGCAAGAACCAGGAAGATGTTGGTGTGAAAAAAGATAGTCAATAGATTTCAATACTGAGATGACAGAGACGTCAGGATTATTCGACAAAGATTTTAAAGCAGCCATTATGAAATTCTCCAAAACAAATTATGAACACTCTTGAGTCAAATAATTAAAAAAAAAGGAATGCCTCAGCAATGAAACAAAATCTCTGTAAGTAAATAGAAGATATAAGGAAAAAGCAAATGAATATTTTAGAATTGAAAAGTACAGTGACTGAAATTAACAGCTCCAGTGGATAAGCTCAATAGCCAAAAGGTGTGGATAGAAGAAAGACTCAGTGAATTGGGAAGTAACACAATAGCAATTACTGTCGAAACAAGAGAGACAAGGTAAACTGAAAAGAGGAGCTTCAGGGACATGTGGGACTATAACAAATGATCTTACATTCATGTCATTGGACTACCGGAAAGAAAGCAGGAAAGAAAGCAAGGCTGGAAAAGTTCTTTGAAAAATAATGGCTGAGAACTTCTTAATTTTAGCAAAAAACATTGATGTACTGATTCAAGACGTGAACCCCAAACAAGATAAGCTGAAAGTAATCTATGCCAAGATGCATAATAGTTAAACTAAAAATTATAGAAACAGAGAGCAGATTAATGATTGTCAGAGGTTAAGTGGGTAGATGTATGAAGGAAGCCAGGAGGCTATAAATGAGCAATGTGAGGAATTCGTGCAACGGAATCTGACACTGACCAAACTGTTTCATATCTTGATTGTATCAGTGCCAATATCCCAGTGGTGATAACTCTATGTTAGGTTGTAGCATGATAGTATGGGGAAAATCTGGGTAATGGTTACATGGAACCTTTCAGTATTGTTTCCTATTGAAACAATATTATGTGAATCTCCAATTATCTCAAAATAAAAATACAATTTAGAAAATCAGAATGCACCTGAAGAGAAAAAGTTATGAATGGAAATATATTATCTCTGGGTGATCAGATCATTGCTGGCTCCCCCCCTTTTGGGCTTTAAAAGATTTTTGAGATTATCTAATATGAACTGCAGTATTTGTATATTTATTTGTGTTGTTTTGCAGATGTGTGGGGAATCATCAGAATGGTCTTTCCTTCCTCCCTCTTTTCTTCCCCATTTCTGCCAGGCTCCCATCCCTTCTTACCCCACCACGTCCCTATCTGCATTTAAATCTTGCATTTTTGCTGTAGCCTCTCCCAGACCTAGCTGGGATCAAAGCCTTACCTTAAGGCTAGGATCAGTAAGTGGATTTTGGATTTCAATCTGGGGAAAAACAAGAATAGGATTTGAAGGGGTCAGAAAGGGAGCAGGAGGGCCTTTGCTGCATCCCTGATAAAATATACAGTGTATAACCTAGGAAATGAGAGAAGGACTCGTGGGATATTGTGCTTGTTTTTCTGTTCTTTTTTTCTTTGCACTCGCCCACGCAGCTTTACAAATGAATCAGGAAATAGGTACCTGGCTCCCTTTTTCTTTTCTAGAAATGCTGATTCTTGTCTTCTGAGGAATGAGTACCCCCCATGCACACACAATAAATCAAAGCTCTGAAACTCATTTGAAAAGCACCAAGGTTTACCCTTGATTAATTTCTTATTTCACCTTGCTCTTACCCAATGCTGAAAGCATGTGGTGCATTTCAGTTTTAAACAGAAGCTGCTGGCTTGGATTCATGAAGGATCTTCTTTGTCTCCCTCTTTCTCTCTTTCCTTCTCTCTCTCTGAGGGGAAGATTCTGGTTAAAAAATTTTTTTTAGCATTTTATTTTGAAGCTTTCAAAGATACAGAGAAGTTGAAAGAATGTTTCAGCGAACACCTGTATACTCACTGCCTATATTCTACATTTTATTGAACTCCCTTCATAATACACCTTTCCATCTAGCCATCTTATCTATACATTCATCAAAGTAAGTTGCAGACTTTGTTACACTTCCCCTAAGCATTTCAGTATGCATATCATTAGCTAGAGTTCCATAATTGTCTAATGTTCTTTTTTCTTTTGATGTGAAATTTACATACAGCAAAGTGTACACATCTTAAGAGGTACATTGACTGGGTTTTGACATATACATACAAATGAATAATCCAAAACCCTGTCAAGATACGGAACGTGATCATCAGTTTTCCTCATGCCCCTTCACGGTCCTTATTCACCCACAACATGCTTTATAGGTAACTAGTGTTCTGGAATCATACAGAATGTACTCTTTATGGAAGGCTTCTTTCACCCAGAATAATGCATCTGAGAGTCATCCATGTTGGTATGTATCAGCAGTTCACCTATTTTTATTGCTGAGTGTATTTCATTGTTTGAACATACCACCATTTATCCATTCTTCTACCTGCCCTGTTTCATTTTTTTGCTATTACCAATAAAGCTGCTGTCCTTGCTTTTTTGTGTTAATAAATGTGTTTCATTTGAGGAAGTGGCTTATGGTATTTCCATTGCAGGAGTTGGGGTGGGGAATGTCTCCCATATGGTGGCTTGGTGAACTGTACCGTAGCTTAGGGGTTGGTTCCCTGAGATGGCATTGCATTCTAGCCTCCCTTCAGCCCAGAACAAAGGGTATCCATGTACCTGGTTGGATCTCTTCTCAACTCCTTTTTTTTTTTAAAGATTTATTTATTTGACAGAGAGAGAGAGATCACAAGTAGGCAGAGAGGCAGGCAGAGAGAGAGAGAGTAGGAAGCAGGCTCCCCAATGAGCAGGGAGCCCGATGTGGGCCTCGATCCCAGGACCCTGAGATCATGACCTGAGCAGAAGGCAGAGGCTTTAACCCACTGAGCCACCCAAGTGCCCTTCCTTTTTTTTTTTTAAGATTTTGTTTCCTTATTTTGAGACAGAACACATGAAAGCGTGCACAAGAGGAGAGTAGGAGCAGAGGGAGAGGGAGACAGACTCCTCACTGAGGAGGGAACCTGACTGGGGGGCTTGATCCCAGGACCCTGGGATCATGACCTAAGCCAAAAGCAGATGCTTCACCAACTGAGCCACCCAGACACCCCTCCTTTCAACTCCTAAACTGCTCTGCTAGATTAGGCAGGGCTGCATTTAAAAATGGGTTTCAGTGTGTGACTTCACTGTCAGAAACACAAATCAGCCGGTTTCTCTTATTGTCCACAGGCTCCACCCTAATACGTGTTTAATACATGTTTAGTGTATTCAACTGCAACAGGCTCTTTTGGGTCTTCCACATTCTGGTCACCTATTACCACAAAGTCACCAAGGAACAATTCTAATTTTTCAAAAAGATTTTATGTAATTACTTGAGAGAGAGAGAGAGAGAGGGCATGAGCTGGAACAATTCTAATTTTTAAAAAATTAAAAATGAGCACAAAGTAAAATTGACTCGGGAAGTGTACAGTTCTATGGATTTTAACATATTTGTAGAAAAAATGTGAATCTTAATGGAAAACTGGGCGCCTGGGTGGCTCAGTGGGTTAAAGCCTCTGCTTTCGGCTCAGGTCATGATCTCAGGGTCCTGGGATCGAGGCCCGCATTGGGCTCTCTGCTCAGCAGGGAGCCTGCTTCCCCCTTTCTCTCTGCCTGCCTCTCTGCCTCCTTGTGATCTCTCTCCCGCTGTGAAATAAATAAATAAAATCTTAAAAAAAAAAATGGAAAACTATGCATTATCTCTAGCACACTGTTCCAGGCTATCTGATTCAGGCCTATTCATAGTCTTTGAGCAATTTTGCAAAGAGCAAAATTGTTTTGTAAATTGTAGGTAATTGCTAGATATGCAAACTCTGTCTTATCTAGTTGATTTTTGATTGGCTTCCCTCCTTTCTGTGGGAAAACCAATTTTGCCTGTATTGGCAATTGAATTCTTCCACATAAATTTGTGCTTTTTTCACTTTTCGTTTACACTGGTTATAATATCTGCCTGTGTCCCTCCTTTGAGTAAAATAAATCTTCTTTTTAAAAACAATTTTAAAAGATTTTATTTATTTGAGAAAGAGAGAGCACGCACGTACATGCACCTGATTGGGGGGGAAGGGGTGAGGGAGGGGCAGAGGGAGAAGCAGACTCCCCACTGAGCAAGGAGCCAGACACAGGGCTCCATCCCAGGACCCTGAGATCATGACCTGAGCCAAAGGCAGACGCTTAACCAACTCAGCCATCCAGGTGCCCCTAAATCTTCGTTTTTAATCAGAAGAAGAGTTGACATACAATGTTGTTGATCAGTTTCAGCTGTACAATGTAGTGATTGGATGTTCATATACATCACAAAATGGTCACTATAATAAGTCTAGTTACGGTCTGTCACTATACAGTTTCAATATTACTGACTATATTCCCTATACTGTACATTGTATCCTTGTGTTTTATTTATTTTATAACTGAAAGATTATACCTCTTAATCCCCTTCACCTATTTGGTGCATTCCCCTGCCTCTGGCAACCAGCAGTTTGTTCTCTGTTTTATTGAATTTGTTTCAGTTTTGTTTTGTTCACTTATTTTGTTTTTCAGATTGCATATGTAAGTGAAATCATATGATATTTGTCTCTCTTTGACTTATGTGACTCAGCATAATACCCTCAGGTTCATCCATGCTGTTGCAAATGGCCCTAATTCATTCCTTTTTTTAAAATATATTTTTTAAAGACTTTATTTATTTTAGAGAGAGAGAGAGAGAGAGAGAGAGATTACAATTGTACA
>LNAC01001401.1:139130-202167 GCA_002007465.1 Ailurus styani | reverse complement strand
TTCACAGACCTGTACCCCTTGGGCAAATAATAAAAATAAAATTAAAAAAAAAAAAAACTAAAGAATCAATCTCATTTGCAATTTCACCAAAAACGATTTTTATTTTTGGCTTCCATTCACTCTATTTAATTTTATTTTTGTATTTATTTAAGTTTTGTGTTCTTTACAACTTTGGGATTTAGTGCCTTCTAACATGGAGACCAAAATACACTCAGGACCAAGTGAATTACCCTGTGTTGTCCACCCTGTGAGATTAAATTCTCTCCCCACCCCCCTTTTTTTCTTTCCCCTTTTTGTTTTTGTTTAGTTTTGTTTTTCCTTTTCTATTTCTTTTTCTTTTTCTTTTCTTTTCTGGCTTCTGACCTCTTTGGATTTGTCTAGTGTACTGGCAGTAATCCATAGTCATGGATCATGGGGAGATCTAGGGGATACCATGACAGTACCCAAGGAGGTGCTAAGGATTTAGGGGACTCAAAGTAGAGGAAATTTATAAAACTAGCAACACGCTAATCTGTATATTCACAGATGTTGTGAATATAGCACTGCATACTAACATAATATCACTCCCTACTTGACAATAGAAACCACAAACATTTAATTATCAGTATGAAATATAATGCACTAAGTTTTACAAAAAAAATTGAAGCAAACAAAATCAAATAACAAAAGCACCTTTGCAATCTTGTGAAATGTCCCCTAAATAAGATCCACAAAGAAAATCTATTCATAGAATCTTGGATTACTGAAAAAAATGAAGTAAAAAAAAATAAGAAAGAAAATCTATTTAGAAAAATAGAATTTGACCTGATAAAATTGAAAGATGTCTATTGAATAATGGACAGCGGACACTACAATTGAGAGCTTTATGAAAGACTAGAGGAGATACGAGCAATATCTAGCAACAAGGGACTCTAATATGTAAAATATGCATGGAGGTTTTGTCAATATGTAAGAAAATAAAAATTAATAGTAAAAGCAGGTAAAGGATGTGAACATATAATTCACAGTATGAAAACCACAAATGGCTAAACGGTATATGTACAATGCTCACCTAATTGGGAGAAAATCAAGTTAAAAATACTAACATACAGGGACACCTGGGTGCCTCAGTCAGTTAAGCATCTGCCTGAGAGGCAGGTATACCAAGATTAGCCAGAACATGGGGTACATATTCCTCTTCAGTTCCATTCCTGAGTCAGTATGGTTAAAGTAGTCTGAAAATGGGGTAGTAGAGACTGCATCCTGTCCCAGGTCAGGAGGCATATGTGACAGCCTGTGCTCTGGGATCTTCCCTTTTGCCCTCCTCCTGCCTTTTATGATCTTTTGCTGGGTGGTGTCAGAGATGCAGAGAAGCAGAAATTTGTCCATAGGAGATTAATGAGCAGAGGGGATGGGGAAGTGTATCATCTGGAGCTCAGATCAGAAAATTCAGGGATTTCATCTGTGAAAGATCCCAGGATCTTGGGACTGAATCCCACATCAGGCTCCTTGCTCAGCAGGGAGCCTGCTTCACCCTCTGGTTGCAGCTCATTATTTTATATCCTTATACTTTTTTTTTTAACAAGATAGCATGAAATGCTGTAAGGAATGTAAAAAATAAAGAAACTGTATGAGAGGGGCCTGTGTGGCTCAGTGGATTAAAACTTCTGCCTTCAGCTCGGGTCATGATCTCAGGGTCCTGGAATCGAGCCCTAAATTGGGTTTCCTGCTCAGTGGGAACCCTGCTTCCTCCTCTCTCTGCCTGCCTCTCTGCCTACTTGTAATCTCTCTCTCTCTGTGTCAAATAAATAAATAAAATCTTTAAAAAAAGAATAAAAACTGTAGGAATTTCTAGTGGGATTTTATAAATATTTTGGACAGAGATTTGGTGATTTCTAGTGAAATTAAATATTTTATATTGTTTGATTGAATAAAAAAAGTCCTCCACATATACCTAGTAAAGTCTATAAGAAGAAGTGCACAAGGATATTGACAGCAACAATATTTCTGGTAACAATTAATTAGGGGCCATTGGGGCCTAGACTACTACATAAAGAGGAAGAAATGCACATAATGGAAATTGAACAACAGTCAAAAAGAATGAATCAGACTTTCATGGAGCAATGTGGAGGGATGATTAAAAATTAATGTTAAGTGTAAACAACATCAGACTTATAAACAAATGACATTTGTACAAATTCAACTTCTAACCTTTTCTACCATAAACAAACATGTAATTATAACCACACTTAATGATACTATATTAAAAATTCATCTTCAAATCCTAAGCCAAAAGAAAGGCATACTTGAGATTAATGAGAAAGACATATTTTAAGAACACCAGAGTTTTCACTTCCCTGAAGGAAAGAGAAATAGGAGCAATATTGAGATATACAGAAGAAAGGTAAAAATAGAGTAAAAGAAGGCCTTTAAGGAGACTGATGGTGATGGCACACCACAGGGAACATAGGTAATGGCATTGTAATAGATTTGCATGGTGATAGACAGTAATTACATCTGTGGTGAGCACAGCATAATGTATAGACTTATCCAATCATGGTGTTGTATACCAGAAACTAATCTAACATTGTATGTCAACTACACATAATGAAAAATTTAATGAAACAAATAAACTAAAAGTAAAGAAACTGATAATGTTTTCTCCCATTATTGGAGAGGTATGAATAATTCACATGAAGTTGAAAATGAAATTTTTTAAGAAGGAACAAATTATGTTTCCTATTATACAGTTGTGTATACATCCACTTTAAAATATCTTTCACTACAGCAACATTTTCTATGAGATTTTCTCTCCAATAAACATACTGTATTTGACAGGAATATTTGTTGAGGTTCTCTTGCATTATTATCATTATAATACAATGACAAAAGCCATGGCAAGTTAACATCAATCCATTTGAGAGCATGGTTTTGAAGGGCTTATCTAACAATTATGTGCAGGAAGCCTATGAGAACCTCTGAGTGAGCTTATTGGACCCATGGAAGGCACTGAGTGTGCATGTGCAATGAGTGTGAATATGGATAGTTGGATGTAACACTCCCACACCCAGGAGACTAACTGCCTACAAAACACATAGCAAATGTAGGACTAGATAAACAGATCTCCTTACTTTTAGAAAGAAAGAAAATCATTTTCTTCCACACGTGCCTGCCTATCTGTCCCAGGAGGGCATTTTAGGCCTAAGGAGTAGGGATGGAGAAGTTCCCAGAAGGCAAAGTCGCTGTGGCTCTGGAGTTATAACTACACCACATACGTCAGGAACTAACCAGAACTTCAATACCAGTGGGCCCAGACCACCTGCTCACACTCTTTGAAGGTGAGTCTGTTTAGAGGGTCCCTGAGAGGCAGCTATACCAATTAACCAGAACATGGGGTAGACATTCCTCTTCAGTCCAGATCTGTGCTTCTTTCCATTCCTGAGTAAGTACGGCTGAAGTAGTCTGAAAATGGAGTAGTAGAGACTGCATCCTGTCTCAGCACAGGAGGTACATGTGACAGCCTGTGCTCTGGGACCTTCCCTTTTGCCCTTCCCTTGCTTTTTCTGATCTTTTGCTGGGTGGTGTCAGACAGAGATGCAGAGAAGCAGGAATTTGTCTACAGGAGATTAAAAAGCAGAGTGGGTTGGGGAAGTGTATCAGCTGAAGCCCAGATCAGAAAATTCAGGGGTTTCATCTGTGAATATGAACATTTAGGAGCTTTGAGGCAAAGAATCTGCCCACAAATGTTTGAATCATGGCATAGGATTTAAGTTTAATCTATATAACTTGAGAGATTGAGGACACAGACCACAGTTGGAGGGTCCCCAAGACTCAAAAAGTTAAATCCTCTGCCTTCGCCTCAGGTCATGATCTCAGGGTCCTGGGATTGAGGCCCACATCTGGCTCTCTGCTCAGCAGGGAGCCTTCTTCCCCCTCTCTCACTGCCTGCCTCTCTGCCTACTTGTGATCTCTCTCTCTCTCTTTCTCTCTCTCTGTCAAATAAATAAATAAAATCTTTAAAAAATAAATTAAAAAAAATAAAAGCTACTGCTGCCAAAAACAGAAAACTATGCATAGATCACAGAGATATCTGTCACTGGTTGGCTCAGACCAATGATGTCTGAAATGATACTTCAGAGAGATGTTTTACAATTGTGTCTGTACTTATGGAGTTAGGTGGTCCTTAACAACCCTTCTTCTTCATCAAACTGGGCTTCCATAGTACTATGCTGGGGACCTGTCCTGCAGCCTGGGAAAAAGCTTGTCCTGCAGGGTCTCTGCTTTGCCATTGCCGTTCAATTCCACTGGCTTCTACATCCAGTCCCTCCCAGGAACCAGTAGACATTAGCTTTAGTCCTTGGGCCTAGTACTGCCATTGGCTACCTCTGATTGCCATCCAAGGTTGAAAGAGGAGAGGGGGAAAAGGACATATGTGATTTCATATGCTCTACTTCTAGGGCTGAGTAGGTTGTCCAATGCTTGTTGAACAAATTATGGATTAAAGAGCATGTAGGAACATCTAGAGAAACGAGGAGAAAGGAAGAGTTAGTGAGTGGCAAGAATCGATAAAAACTCCTCCTGTGTTGTCCTCAGAAATTTCATCCTAGAGCTAGAAATAATTATCACAAAGTTCTTCAGGAGACAAAGAGAACATGCTTCTTCCTCTTTGGATACTCCATGGACACTCATGTTTGAATTGCCATTTTTTCCATTTGGCTGTACCCTCCAAATTTCAAGATTTTCCCTTCTTCCATGCAATGAATTCCTACTTCCTCCCAAGAATACTCTGAAGTGCCTGAAGAAGAGACGATTCTTGGACATGGTGAGATTTGAGGTTCTGACTTGTAAGAATTAAATGTCATAATTTTGCGGAGAGTAGGATCAGAGGATACAATTAGTAAGATCAAAAGACAAAACGTATGAAAGTGGGGGTTAGAGGGAGTATTTCTCAAATTTAGGTGCATAAGTTGTATATGCTGAGGGTCATTATGACAAGGTCTGGGCTAAGCAGGTGATATTAGTTATAATGGAAAGTTACAAGTGAGTGTATCCAACAAGAAAAATTGAAATAAAGGAAGAGTTTAATGAACATAGTGCTCAAGTCAAAATCATGTCCTTTGGTCACCAACTCAAGACTGGGTGTTATTTTTCTATGGATTTTTATCTTCATGCCTTCCAGTACATGCACATCTTCCAGTCTTTGTGAGTCACCCCCAAAAAGCAAAGCATAATCACTAAACGAGAGGACCTGGATCATTATATTGAAGACAGAAGGGAAATAGAAAGGGGATGAAAGGACTTTAAAGGTAGACTTCACCACTCTCACACTATTGCAATGAGTAAAATCAGTGTTCAATTTGCCAATGGTTCCCACATACCTAGGTGCATTTGCACATTCTATGTATACGTTGTTCCTTTCCTATAGTTAACAATCCTACATATATGAAGATGTATTGGCAATTATTTGGCAGGATCCCTACCCAGCAAATTAAAATGCCTTTTTATTTTTTAAAAGATTTTATTTATTTATTTGACAGAGAGACAGCAAAAGAGGGAACACAAGCAGGTGGAGTGAGAGAGGTAGCAGACTTCCTGTAGAACAGGGAGCCCAATGCGGGGCTCGAAACAAGGACCTTCGGATCATGAGCTGAGCCAAAGGCAGACACTTAACAACTGAGCCACCCAAGTACCCCTTAAATGCCTTTTTAGAAAAAATGAAAATTAACTAATATTAAGGCCAGGGTAAAATATTTTTAATCTGTGATTAAAGCCAGCTATAGCTGAAACCTCAGAACTGTGATGTCATGGAGAACTAGGAACATATACCCGAGTTTCTACTTTGTACCAGACTCTGCTATCATTTCTGCATATTATAGTTAAATTGTCATGTGTTAGTTTACGTGGCCATTAAAGAACAAAATGCAAAAAGGAAGAAACTTATAAGTATAAATTTAGAGACTCACCAGTCACAAAGTAGTTTTCAAAGAAATTTTCTCATTCTCTTTAGTTACTGCAAAGACCTAACAGTTCTCTTAAAAATAGACCTTGAACAAATAAAAATGTATAAATAAACCATATTATCTCACTCCTCTATACTACTTAGTGATAGGAATATCTAAGCAGGATGGCACAAAGGATGAACACATGAATTCACATGGCTCTAGATGACCTGCTAGGATTCATGGGTTATACCCAAGTGAAGCAAATTCTAAATTCATGTGTCTTGAGTCAATAGCTAAATTTTACCTTAATTTTGCAGATCACAAGAAAACTATAGAAATACATGACAAAAGATGACAGCACACCCAAATGGCAACATCTCCATTGAGGTTTCAGACTTCCTCTTGAATTGTTTGGTCAGGTCCCCCACCTGGCAACTTTCTTTCTCCCTGCCCCTCAGCCTCCTCTTCCTCCTGGCAATGGGGGCCAATAGTATTCTTCTGATCACCATCCGGATGGAGGCTTCTCTGCATGAGCCCATGTATTACCTGCTCAGCATCCTCTCCCTGCTGGACATTGTGCTCTGTCTCACAGTCATCCCCAAGGTCCTGACCATCTTTTGGTTTGACCTAAAGTCCATTGGCTTCTATGCCTGCTTCCTCCAGATGTACGTCATGAATTGCTTCCTCGCCATGGAGTCCTGCACATTCATGGTCATGGCCTATGACCGCTATGTGGCCATCTGCCACCCACTGAGGTACCCATCCATCATCACGGACCAATTTGTAGCCAAGGCTGCCATTTTTATTTTGGCCAGGAATATTATTTCTACAGTGCCTATCCCCATTCTATCATCACGACTCCATTACTGTGGGAGCAATGTCATTGAGAACTGCATCTGTGCCAATATGTCTGTCTCTAGGCTCTCCTGTGATGATGTCACCATCAATCGCCTCTACCAGTTTGCTGGAGGCTGGACATTGCTAGGATCAGATCTCATCCTCATCTTCCTCTCTTATAGCCTCATCCTTCGAGCTGTGTTGAGACTCAAGGCAGAGGGTGCTATGGCCAAGGCCCTGAGCACCTGTGGCTCTCACTTCATCCTTATCCTCTTCTTCAGCACCATCCTCCTGGTCTTTGTACTCACTCATGTGGTGAAGAAGAAGGTCTCCCCGGATGTGCCAGTCTTGCTCAATGTCCTCCACCATGTCATCCCTGCAGCCCTAAACCCCATTGTTTATGGAGTGCGAACCCAGGAGATCAAGCAAGGAATCCAGAGATTACTGAACAGAGGGTAGTAGTGAGGAAAATTGGATCTTTGAATTCTTAATTTAGGATGAGTTTTGAATCAATAATGGGTGAATGGGCAGAAATTTGTAACTATGAGTTACAATCTCAAATTGGGTAAATTTCATATTGTTTCTTCCTAAATAAACTTAAGTGTTATAATAATTTCCCTTTCACTTCTCCTTTAACCATATACTTAACCTTTTTTTCCTTTTCCCATACATGTTTTCCTGTTTTGACAAAATACTGGGGATCCTTCAGGCAAGTGTTAAACAGAAATTTATGGTCCTAAATATGTAGCTGTTAATATGTCATGACCTTACATTAGTGAATATATAATTGTGGATTCTTTGGGGTAAACTTTGTAATATGGAATGTGTTCTTATTCTTATTTCCATGGAAGGGAACATATTGGAGACAAAGAATAGCAGTGAAATTTCAGTCCCAAATGATGGAAGGCTGCTAGTGGTCTGTAACTGGGTCTGCAATTGGGTGGACATTAGGAAATGGGCATGAGAAGAGGAGAGGGATTTTGCGTGGATTTCTCATTTGAGCAACAATTAGCAATGAGTTTGATTAGATTCAAGAGACTCCTAAATTCTCCTCACCAATGGGTTTGTGCTTTAGACATTTATCTTTGGATCCAGGCTGTCATAGTTTATGGTACACACACATAGCTCCGCTAATGAGTTGGAGATTGTTTAAAGACTGTAATATATGACTCAGTAACAATAATTAAAATGTGGAAAACATAATCCCTGAACATTGTTTTCATATTAATTGCACCATTTCTAAGCACACTTTGTGTTCTAGGAATTCTGTTAGCTATTAAGACACAAAAATAGAATATTGTTGCTGTTAGGAGCCCAAATTTGATTAGGGGGAATGCAAATATGAGAGTAAGAAATGGAATAAGGTACCTATAGGAATAGGATACCTGGAAATAAAAGAAACCACTAGATATAGATTTAAAGGTCTGAACTGTAAGCCTTGCACAACTACCACAAAAAGGTGGGTTCTAGGGAACGAATGAGGTGCTCTCGTTATGTTTCACAGTACTCATCTGCTACACCTGAGAACAGTGAATTATTTGTTTTAGAAGATCCCTTCTAAATATAAGATTTTGTACTTCAATAACAAATTATAAGTGTGTTTCCTTGTTTCACCATAAAGGAAAATCTCTCAACAGTCTAATACTAATAGTCTTACCAAAATCTGGGTCTTACACCCTTCACTAATTCGTCCTTGAACTAATTAAGCTTCCATTCAGCAAAACTCTTTCCATTTCTTTGTCTTCTCTATCTCACAGTGAAGAACAATAAATTGGTATTTCATTCCTCTGCTCCTAGATATCACTGTGAGCTACATTTGAGTAATAAACATATACTCATGCAGCATTTGAACTGGGAATAATATATTTCTCAAAAGTAAAAACAGAATGTCCAGATCCAATTAGGTTCATACCACAGATGCCATTTTTCTTTGGTATTTCAAACAGAATTCCCTAATATCTCATTCTCTCACATATTTCAGCATAAGAAAAAGTGATTTGTTTTAAAGTGCACATAATACCAACAGGAAGGTCTTACAAAGATGAACACACAATATGCTAATGTAAATTTAAGCTACAACCTCTTAGAGAATATTAAAAGTCTACCGGTTTTAACACTATCATATATTAACATCTACTCATCAAGGGACCAAAAACCTTCAGGACTAATCTCTACCAGGGTCACATTGTACAACAAACCCAGATCTCCCCAGTTACCTGTTAGAAAACTTGAACACAGAATGCACAAAAAGGGCTACATGGGAGTATTAAAGCATGTACCACCCAGGACTGAGAAAATTTGACACAAGTCCTGTCTTCCAAAGTAGACTAGTAAGATCTTTATATTTAAAACATGTATTTTTGAAAGCTGTGCACTGTTGTATTTATATGCAACTTCTACACATTCATGGCTCCCATCAAAGCAGTATTAACACAAAAAAAGTGATATTGACAGGTTCATTTCATAAACAAGGTGAACAGATTAATGATGGCTTTATCCCAAAAATTGACACTGATAAGGATCTCCTCTAGAACAGTGCTTGCCCAGTATAAGCCACAAAATTAATTTTAAATGTTATAGCAGCCACCTTGAAATAAAAAAGTTAAATTGATGCTAATGATGCATTTTATTGAATCCAGTATGTCTAAAACATTATAATGGCAACACAAAATAAATATAAGTTTTACTAATAACATATTTTACATTCCTTTTATGGACTAGCTCTTTGAAATCCAGTGTGTATTTTATATTTACAACATATTTCAATCAGGATGATCATATTTCAGGTGCCTACTGCCCACATGTGGCTATTAGGTGTTATATGGATCAGATCAGCACTAGATATATGGCTTCAAAGGCAAATGACAAATGGGTAGGAAAGCAATTGAACTGAGGAAAAATGTATCCTTCTTGGAAAGACCTAAAGCCAAATTTGTTCCTCATGTTTGAGATTTTTCTCTTTCCTGTGTTTTTCTACATGGAGAAAAGGAAGGCACTGTTTTAGAGGATGGATAATAATGTCTTTGTCCTAAAATACTACATTACATTGAGTGCTCATGTCCTAGCACCAATGTCAGAAGAGTAAAATAAGACAAGGCTCATTGTTGGGTTTCTTATAAAACATAGCTCTCAAATCCTGCAGTGACATATTTGAAATAGAGCCATTTATAAACCTTGGAAGTCACAGAACCCAAGGAAAAATGTAAATGAAGACTTTACTCATGAAAAGGCAGGAATATTAGTGCTATGGGAAGCAGTAGTGTCAAAGGTTTCTCAAAAGGTAGATGATCATAATCATGCTTTGTAATTCTTTTAACTTTTCTTAACACTATTTACATGTACATATGAATATTTATTTTGTGCTCTATTATTTTAATAAAAGATATTTATATGGAATGTTTAATAGTGAAAGTGTTATGATTCTTCAGTAAAACATATGAGTAGGAAATCAGTCTCTTCAAGCCAAATAGCCATATCCAGAAAATGTTAAAGCTCAGATTTTCTTGGGGAGACTTTTCAGTTTACTCACACATTACCCATAATTGGACACTTCCTTCAATGTCCTGACAAAGTGAGACAGAATTTGGAGGGCTGACTCAGCTGACACTGGATACTGAGCCAAGAGACCAAGCAGAGCATGTACACAGAATGGTCCTGACCCTTGAGGCCTAGAGTTAACATCATATTATCTGAAAAATAATGCGTTTACACCTAATATAGACAAATCCTTGTTATGGTTCCAGGTTGTAGTAGTGAGCAAGATAGGCGAGGTCCATATTTATAAGTGCAAAGGTTTGGGGTGCCTGGGTGGCTCAGTGGGTAAAGCCTCTGCTTTCAGCTCAGGTCATGATCTCAGGGTCCTGGGATTGAGGCCCGCATCGGGCTCCCTGCTCAGCGGGGAGCCTGCTTCCCCCCCCCGCATGTCTCTGCCTGCCTCTCTGCCTCCTTGTGATCTCTCTCCCTCTGTGAAATAAATAAATAAAATCTTTTAAAAAAAAAGTGCAAAGGTTTGTGCCTGGGTGAGACAGAGGTCCAAGAAGCAAGGGGAACTATCAATATGCAGGAAGGACATAGCCGAAGAAAGCTAAGGTAGAGTTCTAAGAAAGTGGCCACTTGACAGAAAGGCAGGACCCAAATCTAGAATAGGATTTGAAGTTCTAGATAGACTATTGTAATAGGAACTTCAGTTTGAGCCAAAGAAGTGACACAATTGTATAAATGAAAAACATTGGGGCTGAAAAAGAGGAGCCCCTTCATTAAAAACAGGCACAATCCACAGAAAATGCATCACAGTGCAGTCTAGTAGAAATGATAAGTCAGCACTAAGACCTCTGCTTTCCACAGTATCAATCAAATAATTACTTTATTACTCCAGCATACCTAGATTAGGTGTCACATGGGGGAAAGCTGAGACAATCATAGAAGTGCAAATCTTGCTGCATCTGATAGAACCTAGGAAAAGACTAGCAATCTAATTCCAGAACTCAGGACACACTTTCCTTTGTCAGAAAGTTTTCTTTTCTTTTTTTTTTCCCCTGGTGAAACTCACTTTTATTTATTTATTTATGTTTTTTAACATCTTAATTTTACTTTATTTTTTTCAGTGTTCCAAGATTTGTTGTTTAGGCACCAAACCCAGTGCTCCATGTCAGAGAGAGTTTTCAAGCTTTCTGGTTATTAATGAAATATTTGTTTACATTTTCTTTTACATTTTATATCTCTTTACATTTTCTTCCTATGTAATTGAAAATCTTGCTTGAATGCTCTGAGATCTACTTTGTATATGTGAGGGTGAGGTTACGGGCAATGTTCTATCATTTTATTGAATGCTTTAATTCTTAAAAAAGAGGTACTGCCTATACAAGCACTTTTATAGCAGATTTCATAGTATAGGATGGGGGGAATGAAAGTCATAGAAATGTAAACTCTTTAAACTAAAAAATGGAAAAAAATAATGCTTAAAACAATGTAGAGTGACCCGATGACTGATGAGATAATGTTACCTAATCTAGTATTTGTGTACTTGGTAATCGAAGGCATAGACATAGACAGAATAGAGGAGCAAAACATAGTGACAACACACTAGGGTTTATAAAATATGTAGAAATAAAAGGCATGGCAGAAATGGAAGAATGATAAGAAGGGGTGAAATGGAAGGAAACTTTTATGATTTTGTATTTTATACACAGAGTAGAATAATAGTAGAAGGTTGACTGTGATAATAGAAAGATGCATTTTTTAAACACTACCACTGACAACAGCAGAAATTTTCTTTCAAAAGCCAAGCTTTTTAAGGTCTTATAATCTCTGTTGCAACTGCCCTGCTATATGGAGTCAAAGAAGCCATACGTGGGCATTAATCACATGAACATAGAAAATGTATATGGGAAAATCAGTGGCTCAGGAAGGGGTGGCAATTTTAGCCCCCAGGACACATTTGGCAATGTCTAGAGACATTTTTGCTCATTACAATTATGGGCAAAGAGGTGAGTTAAGGTATATGGTGCTACTGACAACTAGTGACTGGGGGACCAGGAATGCTGTTAAATATCCCACAATATATAGGACAGACTCACACACACATACAAAAAAAATTACAAGCTGTCATTACAAGCTGAGAAACCCTTGTCTACATAATCTAAATAAAAAGCACAAATAGACATATGGGATTTGGAAAGAGAGAAAAAAAAGCAAGTCTCTATGCTGTTAACAAGAAACTCACTTTCTTTTTTTTTTTTTTTGCAGGTGCACAATCAACACTTTAATCATAAGAAACTCACTTTCAATATAAAAGCGCAGGCTGGTCATAACAAACAGTGCTGGACTAACTGGACAGCCATCTGCAAATTAAAAAATTAATAGATAAATCAAGAAAAAATCTTTGTACCTTTCACAAAAAAATTAACTCAAAATGGATCATGGATCTTGATATAAAAAGCCGAATTATAAGAGTCCTAGAAAGTAACATTGGAAAAACCCTATATGACCTTGGGTATGGTGACGCCTTTTTAAATACAACACCAAAGACAAAATCCACAAAGGAAATACTGATACACTGGACTTCACTAAAATTAAAACCTCCAGGGTGCCTGGTTGGCTGTCTTTTAAGCGTTCAACTCTTAATTTCAGATCAGGTCATGATCTCAGGGTCCTGAGATGGAGCCTTGCCACTAGGCTCCATGCCCACAGAGTCTGCTTCCTCCTTCTCCCTCACCCTCTCCCTCTGCCCGTACCCCTGCTCATGTGCTCTTTACCTCTCCCTCCCTCTCCAATAAATAAACAAAGAAATAAAGATATAAAGAAACCCTTAAAATATAATTAAGTTAAATTAAATTTCCACTCAGAAAATCAATGTCCAGAGAATGAGAAGATAAGTCATAGGCTGGGAGAAAATATTTGCAAAGAACACACAGAACACACACCTTACCAAAGAAAATGCATAGTTGCCCCCCCAAAAAAATATGAAAAGCTGCTCTATGTCATAGGTCATCAGGGAAATGCAAGTCAAAACCACAGTGAGATACAATTATACACTGATTAGAATGGCCAAAATCAAGAACGCTGACAAGAGCACATTCTGGAATGGATGTAGAGCAACAGGAATTCTCATTCATTACTGGCGGGATTACAAAATAGTACAGCCACTTTAGAAGATGATTTGGTGGTTTCTTACAAAACGAAACGTACTCTTACCATTCGATCCAGCAAATGCATGTCTTGGTTTTTATACAAAGTAGTTGAAAATGTATTTTTACACAAAAACCTACACAAGGATTCTTTATTCAAAATTGCCAAAATGTACAAGAATCCAAGGTGTCCTTCAGTAGCTGAATGGATTAATAAAATGAGATACATCCAGTGGGATACTATTTAGACCTAAATAGAAATGAGCTATCAAACCATGAAAAGACATGGAGGAACTTTAAATGCACATTATTGAGTCAAAGAAGGCAGTGTGAAAAGACTACAATACTGTATGATTCGATCTATATGACATTCTGGAGAAGGCAACACTACAGAGACAATAAAAAGATCAGAGGTTCCTGGATGAAGGAGGGAGAGTGATGGAGAGACGAGTAGGCAGGGCACAGACGGTTTGGGGCGTAATGAAAATACTTTGTATGATATTATGATGGATACATACCACTATTCATCTTGTGCCTGCCTTGGTTCCAGCCACCCCATTAGGACACCCCCTGCACAGAGCTCCCTGGGACACCCACACCGACACCAGGTTCAGATCCAGCCACTCCAACAGGGCATCCCTCTGCTGAGCATCCCAGGACATCCTGGACTGCATCTGCTTTAGTTACAGCAGTCCTACCAGAGTGCCTTTTTGTGGAAAGCCCCAAGACACACAGGCTTCCACCCACCCCCCCTTCAGTTATCCTGACAGGGTACCCATTGCACAGAAAAAGCCCCAGCTCATGGCCACTTAAGCCACAGTGACCCAGCCTGGGAATCCCCTACATAGAACATCCCAGGACTTGACACATCCCGTAGCTCAACTTCAGAACCCAGCAGCCCAGCAGTCCTGCCAAGACCCCTCTGAATACAGTTTTCCAATGCTCTGGTTTGCACCCACTTCCACTTCAGCTATTTTGCCAAGGTGCACTCTTTGCATAGACACCAGGCTCCCCACCCCACCCCGGCTTGCACCCACTTCACCCTCTTCACATAGGGGCCTAGGAACCTCATAGCCTGCACCCACTTTGGCTTCACCTGTCCTGTCTGATTGCCCTCTGAACAGGCAGCCTTATCCCAAAACATGCCCACTTCAGCTTTGGCCATCCCACCAAACAGCCCCAACAGGGAGTCCTCCCCAATTCCCAGCCCATAACAGCCCCAACTGCAGCCAGCCAGTAACCAAGTACACATGGGCTGCACAGAAGATGACCATACTGAGGGCTATTCCTTCAAGTTTAAGAGAAGTAGCTGTTGCACCTAATTCATAGAAACAAACTGAAGTCAAAGAAAATTGGGACACAGGGGAAAATGCTCCAGAAAAAAGAACAAGATAAAACCTCCAAAAAATAACTGATTGAAAGGGAGTAAAGCAGTATGCCTGATAAAGTGTATAAAGTAATGATCATAAAGATGCACACAGGCCTTGAGAGAAGAGTGGAAGAACTCAGTGAGACCTTCCACAAAGAAATAGAAAATACATATTAAAAAAATCTGAATTGAAGAATACAGTAACTGAAGTAAAAAATACATGGGCGCCTGGGTGGCTCAGTGGGTTAATGCCTCTGCTTTCGGCTCAGGTCATGATCTCAGGGTCCTGGGATCGAAGCCCGCATTGGGCTCCCTGCTCAGCGGGGAACCTGCTTCCCCCCCCCCCTCTCTGCCTGCCTCTCTGCCTCCTTGTGATCTCTCTCCCTCTGTGAAATAAATAAATAAAATCTTAAAAAAAATACACTAAGGGAATCAACAGTAGATTAAAGGATGTATATGAAAGAATCAGCAGTCTGGAAGATAGGATAATGGAAAGAAATCACCCAAGCTGAAGAGGAAAAGAAAAAGAAATTTAAAAAAATGAGGATAGGTTAATGGATCTCTTTAACAACATCAGCCAAACAAACAATCACATTACAGGGATCCCAGAATAAGAAGAGAGAAAAGAAAAAAGAAAGTAATAAATGCAATTTGAGGAAGTCAAAAAAAAAAAAAAAGAAGAGAGAAAAGGGGGCAGAAAGCTTATTTGGACAAATAGCTAAAACTTCCCTAAGCTAGAGAAGGTAACAGAAATCCCGGTGCAGGAAGTACAGAGAGCTCCAAACAAGATGAACCCAAGGAGATTCACACCACAACATATAATAATTAAAGTATCAAAGGATAAAGATAAAGGGAGAATTTTAAAAGCAACAAAAAGGAAACAAGAAGTTATATGCAAAAGAAATCCCATAAGACTATCAGCTGATTTCTCAGCAGAAATGTTGCAGGCTAGTACAGGATGATGATATATCCGAAGTACTGATATATTCAAAGGAAAAACTTACAATGAAACATATTCTATTTGACAAGGTTATCAACTTAATACAGATTGCTATAAACTTTGGAGGCTTTATTTGAACCTTGTGGTAACCACAAACCCAAAACCTATTAATAAATAGGCAAAAAAAGAAAGAAAAAGAAAGCCAAACATAGTACTGCAGAAAAGCATCAATTACAAAGGGAAGAGAGCATGAGGAGACAGAAACAAACAAAAACAAACCAGAGAAGAACACCGTAAGCAACCAAAAAAAAAAAAAGAACAAAAAGAAAAGAAAAGCAAAATTAACAAAATGGCAATTAGTACAAACCTATCAATAGTTACTTTAAGTGTGAATAGTCTAAATACTACAATAAAAAAAACATAACATGGCAGAATGGATTTAAAAAACAAGAATCATCTATATGCTGCCTACAAGAGACTCAATTCACACCTAAAGACACAAGCAGACTAAAAGTGAAAGGCTGAAAAACATTTACCATTCAAATGGAAGCCAAGAATAAGCCAGGGTTGTGATACTTATGTCCAGATAAAATTGACTTTAAAACAAAGACTGGGAGTGCCTGTGTGGCTCAGTGGGTTAAAGCCTCTGACTTGGGCTCAGGTCATGATCTCAGGGTCCTGGGATCCAGCCCCGCATTGGGCTCCCTGCTCAGCAGGGAGCCGGCTTCCTCTTTGCTCTCTGCCTGCCTCTCTGCCTACTTGTGATCTCTATTTCTCTGCGTAAAATAAATAAATAAAATCTTTAAAAAAAAAGATTGTAACAAGAGACAAAGAAGAATATTACATAATGATAAAGGGATCAATCCAAGAAGATATAACAGTTATAAATATCTATATACCAAACACGGAAACACCTAAATACATAAAGCAAATATTAATGAACGTAAAGGGAGAGACACTGATTGTGATACAATTACAGTATGTGATTTTAACATCCCACTTACATCAATGGATAGATCATTCAAACAGAAAATCAATAAGGAAAAAATGTGCCTGAATGACACATTGGATTAGAGGGACATAAGAGATATATACAGAACATTCCATCAAAAAAATACACATTCTTTTCCAGCGCACATGTATCATTATCCAGGATAAGTCACAAATTAGACCACAAAATAAGTCTGAAAATTTTTAAGCAGATTGAGATCATATCAATTTCTAATGAAAATGATATGAACTTAGAAAACCATTACAAGTAAAAACATGGAAAAATACAAACAAAATAAGAAATAAAAAAATTCATGGAGGGTGCCTGGGTGGCTCAGTGGGTTAAATAAAGCCTCTGCCTTCGGCTCAGGTCATGATCCCAGGGTCCTGGGATCGAGGCCCGCATCGGGCTGTCTGCTCTGCAGGGAGCCTGCTTCCTCCTCTCTCTCTGCCTGCCTCTCTGCCTGCTTGTGATCTCTCTCTCTGTCAAATAAATAAATAAAATCTTTTAAAAAAATTCATGGAAACAGTAAATATGATACACACACACACACACACACACACACACACACACACACACACACACGACTGCATGAAGGGGAGAGATTTTAGCTGCTCCTTTATTTCTCCCATGCTTTCCCTTGAGAATACCTTTACCAGCAATGAAGTTATTGAGTAGGGAAAGAGTTCCAGAGCATTTGTCATGGCCGGGTACTTGTAAGCACTGAGAAGGCCCCTTTTTGTCCCAGCTGAGGTCTATGCAATTTCAATAATTTCACTGAGTAATTCCTGGACCAGACTAATGCTGAAACAGGGATAATGGGAAGTTACCTTGAGGGGATGGTTTATGTAGAGCGTACGAAACGAGAAATAGTAAAGCCCAGGTAGTAATAAACTTTCTCTGAGATGATGATCACAAAACCCACCTGGAGCATTTGCAGCCTAGACCTTGCTCTTCCTTCTTGTCATCACCCCATGTATGTTTTCTACAGGAAGTAATTATTGTCCCAGGGATATATGCATACAGGATATAAAATAAGGAAATAATAATACTATGGAAAAAAGGCAGTGAAATGAACAACCATATCATAACAACTAGAATTCATGGGTTAGAAAGAATAACAATTAAGGATAAATTAATAATGCTTAGCATATAAGCACAACGTATTTATTAGATAAAGAAAAGCATTAATGTCTTCAGAGAATCAATAATAAACATCAGAAATATGAAGTTGCTACATTCACTTGTAATCAAGAACTAATTCTTTTTGTAAAAATTTTATGTATGTATGCATGTATATGTATAGAGAAAGAGAGAGCATGAGTCAGGAGGGGCAGAGGGAGAGAAAGAATCTCAAGCAGACTCCCATTTGAGCATGGAGCCTGCTACAGGGCTTGATCTCATGACCCCAAGATCATGACCTGAGCTGGAATAAACAGCTGGATGCTTAACCAACTGAGCCACCCAGGTGCCCCAAGAACTAATTGTTTTCAAAAATAAAATAGTTCAGGAGGGCACATATTGTGATGTAAGCACTGTGATTATATGCAACTAATCATTGGGCACTACATCAAAAACTAATGATGTACTATATATTGGCTACTTGAACATAATAAAAAATAGTAAATAAATAAAATAAAATAGCTGACATAAAGCAGTCAGTGGATGAGTGAAAGCTGAATAAATGAAGTTGACTGGTGTATTAATGAGCTGGAGAAGGCCAAGAAAATTTCTTAGTCCTGTTAGATAATGGTCAGAAGATATAGAAAGAAGGAGGGGAATTGTAAGAGATACTAGGCAAGGATATGACAATGTAAATTTGGTCTAATAAGAGTCACATGGAATATTAAAGAAATGGAATATAATTGAAGAAATAGAAATGAAAACTGCTCATAAATTTTTAAAAAGCAAGACTGAATCTTGAAAGGTATTGTAGAGAGACAAATTAGATAGTGAGAAATGAAAGCACCTAGATAGTGTGATATTGGAGGAATAGAGTCCATTCTAAAGGCTATGTGCAGGGCGCCTGGGTGGCTCAGTGGGTTAAAGCCTCTGCCTTTGCCTCAGGTCATGATCTCAGGGTCCTGGGATCGAGTCCTGCATTGGGCTCTCTACTCAGCAGGGAGCCTGCTTTCCCCTCTCTCTCTGCCTGCCTCTCTGCCTACCTGTGATCTCTCTCTCTGTCAAATAAATAAACAAAATCTTTAAAAAAAAATAAAGGCTATGTGCAGATCACCTACTGCCTTAGGTGGATTCCCAAACAGACTCAGAAACAGACTCCAAGATTCTGATGTGTGTTGGTGGTATTTTGAGGAGTTGAAGTGGAAAATGAAAGGATGGAGATAGAAACAAAAGTAAATCAGAAATAAAGCATTTTTAATGATAAACAAAATTCATAGAGAAAAATTAACATCATGTAGAGGATTTAATGATGGCCACGCACTGTTTTACGCTCCTCACAGAAAGAAGTCCAGGCCAGTTTCCCTCATGCTGAATCTTGGCTGATTCCAGTGATTCACAACCAAGAGAATCTACAAAAGTCACACTGATTTTAAAATATTTAAAAAGGTATTATGGAGTGCACGTATTGTGATGAGCACTGGGTGTTATATACAGCTAATAAATCACTGAACACAAACATCAAAATGTTGGCTAACTGAACATATTAAAAAATTTAAAAATAAAATATTTATATGTCTTTGAGATTTCAAGGATATTTTAGTGATATAGGAAGTGTTCACAATGTAACGTTAAGGAAAATAAACTTGGATACAAAACTGCGCATATACCATGAGCCCAGTTTTTTCAATGTGCACAGGTTGGTTCAGTTTTTCTGCAGGACCACGGATTGTTACTGGTTTGCTTCACTCCAAGAAACCTGGGAGACAGTGCCCTGTAACAAATATGTCTGGGGCTGTTTGTTTGTTTTGCTTAGATTTTTAAATTTTTATTTTTCAAGTTTTTATTTAAATTCCAGCTAGTTAACATACAGTGTAATATTAGTTTCAGGTGTGCAATTTAGTGATTCAACACGTACAAACAACACTCAGAGCTCATCACCAGTGCCTTCCTTAATCCCCATCACCTATTTAACCCATCCTCCCTTCCACCTTCCCTCTGGAAACCATCGGTTTGTTCTCTATACTTAAGAGTCTGTTTCTTGGTTTCCCCCTCTTTTCTACACTATGTCCATTTGTTGTGCTTCTTAAATTCCACATGTGGGGGAAATTATATCCAATTTTTCTTTCTCTAACAGACTTATTTCACTTAGCATAATACTGTCTAGCTCCTAACATGTCATTGCAAATGACAAGATTTCATTCTTACTGATGGCTGAATAATATTCTGTTGTATGTGTATATATATATGTGTGTGTATATATATATATGTGTATGTATATATATATATATATATATATATATATATATATACCACCTCTTCTTTATCCATTCATTAGTCAATGGACATTTGGGCTCTTTCCATAATTTGGCTATTGTAGATAAAGCTGCTATAAACAAGGGGTGCATGTATCCCTTCAAATCAGTACCTTTGTATCCTTTGGGAAATACCTCATAGTGCAATGGCTGGATCATAGGGTAGTTTTGTTTTTAACTTTTTGAGGAACCTTCATATCATTTCCCAGAGTGGCTGTACCACTCTGCATTCCCAACAACAATGTTAAGAGGGTTTCCCTTTCTAAATAAGAAACTACATACAAAAAAAAAACCCCTAAATATGTTTGGATCAAATTCAAATGAAAACTCACCCTGCCATATTATAGTATATATTGCAAAGCAATAGTAATAACAATAATGTGGGATTGTTGTAAGTAAAGTCAGTGATGGAACAGAAGCCAATGATGGAACCAGAAATGCATCGATGTGTGCATGAAACTTTCTATATAATAAAGTTGACAACTCAAATCTAGGACACACCATTAGAATGCTCACAGTGCTGCTAAGATGCTGGGGGGTTCAAAGTAGAAGATATTTGTGAAAATGACAAGACACTAATTCATATTTGCACAGTTCTTGGGACCATAGGAGTGCATGCTAAATTAATACCACTCCTTAGTTTTGATAATATATGCCATAAACAGATATAAATACATCAATATGAAACATTACACACTAAGTTTTTTTTTTATTTTTTATTCTTTGCCCCAGGGGTACAGGCCTACACACTAAGTTTTTTAAAATTAAAATGAAAACAAACAAAAGCACCTTTTGTGATCTTGTGGAATGTTCCCTATATAATAACCCCAGAGAAAACCTTTTCATAGAAAAATAGAGTTTCACTTGATCAAATTAAAGAATTTTTACTGAAGACTGGACAGCATACACTAAAATTCATAGTATATGACTGATTAAGGGAGATATTAGCAATATCTTGTCAGAAAGGGGCTCTCATATTTACAAATGCAAGATTTTGTAGATACACAAGAAAAACAAAAATTAATACCAAAACAAATGGCAAGGAATGTCAACATAAAATTCACAGCATGGAAATCCCAAATGACTAAATAGTATATGAAAAAAATATCAGTTATCAGGAGATATTTTAAATAAAGTAATGAGATAAATATTTTATATCCACAAGATTTAAAAAAGGTAGCATCAAATGGTGAAAGAAATGTGAAAAATAAAGAAATTTTAGGAATTTCTAGGGATATTTTATAAATATTTTGGAGAGAAATTTGATAATTGCTAGTGAAATTAAATATTTTTACACCATAACTGAAAAAAAAGAAACTTGTGCACATACAGCTATTTTAGGTCTATAAAGAGAAATGTACAAGGTTAGTGACAGTAACATTACTTTTGATAACAATAAATAATGGGTTACTGAGTTGTCAATTACTCATATAAAGAGGGAAAATGCACATAATGGAAATTGAAGAGCAGTTAAAAATAATGAAGTGGACTTACACAGAGCAACATGGACAGACATTTAAATTTTAGTGTTGAGTGAAATAAAAGAATAACCTCACATTTATAACCCAATACCATTTATATAAATTCAATATCCAAACCTATCTCCTATAAATGAACATGCAGCTAAATAAGAACAATAGAGATCAATTAGAAAGGCATATTTTAAGAACACTGAAGCTTACACTTTTCTGAAGGACAGAGAAATAGGAGCAATGTTGACATGTGCAGAAAACAGAAAAAGTAAAAGAAACCAAAAGAAGGGGCATCTGGGTGGCTCTGTCAGTTAAGTGCCCGACTTTGGCTCAAATCATGATCTCAGGATCCTGGGAAAGAAACCCTCAGTGGGGAGTCTCCTTGTTCTTCTTCCTTGGCCCCTCCCCTTGCTCATGCTCTCTCTCTCTCAGATAAATAAATAAAATCTTTTACAAAATAAATAAATAAAGCAAAAGAAGGTCTTTATAGAAACTGATGATGATGGCACAGCATAGAGAATATGGTCAATGATATTGTAATGGCGTTGGATGGTGACAGATGGTAGCTACACTGGTGAACACAGCATAATATATAAATTTGGTAAATCACTATGTTGTACACTTGAAACTATTATAACATCATGTGTCCAAATAAATAAATAAAATCTTTAAAAAAAGACCATCATGTGTCCACCATACTCAAGTAAAACAATTCGTAAAAAATAAAGAAACCAATGATGCTTGCTCCCATAATGTGGGGATGTGACTAATTCACACAAAGTTCAAATGGAAATTAAAACTTTTTAAAGTGATGCTTCCTAGGATACAGTTGTACATAGCTCACATTTTAAAAATCTTTAGTACAACAAAAATTTCCATAGGATTATCCCTCTGAAAAGCAATGTATTTTCTCAGGAATATTTGTTTCAAGTTTCTCTTACATTATTATCATAATGCCATCATAAACATCATAAGTTAACATCAGTCGATAGCCCTACAACCAGGAGACTAACTACCCACAGAATACACGGTCAACATAGGGCTTGGTTACCAGAGCTCCTTGCTTTTACAGAGAACAAAAATCATTTTCTTCTCACACCTGCCTACTTATCTGTCCTAAGAGGACCTCATAGGCCAAGGAATTAGGGATGGAGAAGTTCCCAGAGAGTAAAAGTCCCTGAGGCTCTGAAGTTATAACTACACCAGATACTTCAGGAACTAACCAGAACTCCAGTATCAGTGGACCCCATGCTTCACATCCTCTGTAAGTGAGTCTGGGTAGAGAGTAGCTGAGAGCTACCTATATTAGCTATACCAATATTAGCCAGAACATGGGGGGAACCTTTCTCTCCAGTCCAGATATGTGCTTCTTTCCATTCCTGAGTCAGTATGACTGAAGTAGTCTAAAAATGGGGTAGTACTACATCCTGTAGAGGGGGTAGAGACTACATCCAGGGGTAGAGACTACATCCCGTCTCAGGTAAGGAGATTCATGTGACAGCGTGTGCTGTGGGCTCTTCCTTTGCCCTCCTCTTGCCTTTTCAGATCTATTGCTGGGTGGTACCAGAGATGCAGAGAAGCAGAAATTTGTCCATAGGAGATTAATGGGGTGGGGGTGGGGAGCCTAGAAAGTCCATCATCTGCAGCTTAGTTTAGATGATTTCACCTTTTCAACTGTACATATTGAAATGTAGGGACTTTGGGGCAAAGATTCCACACACAATGTTTGAATCATGATGTAAGAATTAAATTCAATCTAAATAATTTAAGATTAAGGTAATTTTAATCTAAAATAACTTTAATAACTTAATGACTTTAATCTAAATAACTTAATAGCTAATAAATTAATCTAAATAACTAAATAACTTATTGAGAAACTCTAAATAACTTAAGATTTAATCTAAATAACTTGAGGACAGAGATAAATGGGGGTCAGTGCTAGTATAAAAGTACTTCCTCAGACTAAGCTCAATCTAAAGAATCTCTAAAAAGCTATGCTATAAAAATGGAAAATAATGCACACATCATTGAGGTATCTGTCATGGATTAGTTCAGATCAGTGATGTTTAAAACAATACTTGGGAGAGATGTCTCACAGATCTGTGTGTGTTTGTAGAGTTAGGTGGTCCTTAACAACCCCTCTACTTCTTCAAGCAGGGCTTCCATAGTGCTATGCTGAGAGCATGTCCTGCAGCCTGGGAAAAGTTTGTCCTGCGGGGTCTCTGCTTTTGTTGTCGCCCTTCAATTTCATGGGCTTCTTCATCCTGTCCCTACCTGGAACCAGTAGTCTAGGTCCTCATCCCTAGTGATGCCATTGCCTAGCTCTGATTGCAATCCAAGATTGAAACGGGAGGGAAAGAAGGACATATACGGTCTCAGATGCTTGACTTCCAGGGCTGAATAGGTAGTTCAAAGCTTATTGGGTGAATTATAGGTTGAAGAATATGTGGGAACATTCCAGAGAAAAGAGGAGAAAAGAAGAGTCGGTGAGTGGAAAAAAACTGATAATATAATCCCCTTAAATTATACTCAGAAATTTTATCCTGGTGCTAGAAATAATTATCCTAAAGTTCTTTGGGAGACATAGAGAACATACTTCTTGCTCTATGCTTCTCCATTGACACTCATGTCTGAATTACCATTTCTTCCACGTGGTTTTGGCCTCCAAAGTTCATTTCAAGATTTCCCCTATTTCCATGCAATGATTCCCTAATTCTCTCCAAAGAATCTTTGAATACCCTGGAGAAGGAAAGTTTCTTGGAGATGGTGAGATTTGGGGCTATGACATGTAAGGATTAAATGCAAAACTTTTCAGAGTAGGATCAGAGGATGTGATGAGCAAATACAAATGACAAAATCTAATGATGAAAGTGGGTTTTAGATGAAATATTTGGAACTTGGCGGCCTGCTGTTGTACCTGTGGAGACTACTTGTGGCAAGGTCTGGGTTGGGCAGGTGCTATCAGTTTATGCCGCAAACACACAAGTGAAAGTATTCAAAAAGAATGAGAGACGAAAAGATAGAGTTGAGTGAACATGATGTCCAGAACATACAGAAGGTCCATTGGTCACCAACACAAAACTGGATGTCATTTTTCTCTGGGTTTTAATCTTCATGACCTACTGCATGTTCAGTGTCTCCCAGTCTTTGTAAGACACTCAACTAAGGCAAAGAATAGACAGGATGCTGACTTAGGGAGTGGAGGGTACATGGTTTTGTGAATAAAAAATCAAACAGAGGATGTGATTGAACCCAGACTGAGTTGCTCCCTAGAGGGGAAACAATAGATACACAAAATAAAGGGAAAGAAAGAAGAAAATTGAACTTTGATAAGTGGAAGCCAGAGTCAGAGTGGTAAATATAATAAAAATAAAAATTACAGATTTTTGGAAAACTGCCCAAGGACTATATGTGCGTGGGTGGGGGTGGTGGAGGTTGTGAAGGAAAAAGAGAGAAACCTAAAAATATATAATATAAAATGACATCTAAAATATGCACTGCCACATCACTGGGGATACAGGACACAGGTATATTCATATATTCACTGGCTTTGGATCTAAATATTTTTTCTTCCACACCAAACCTACTAAAATATATATAATATAATATAATATAATATAATATAATATAATATAATATAATATAATATAATATAATATAATATAATATAATATATAATACCACTGAATCTCAATTTGCCCACTTCAAAAGAGAAAAATCTTAAAATGGTCAATGTAAGGGACACCTGGGTGGCTCAGTTTGTTAAACATCTGCCTTAAGCTCAGTCATGACTCCAGGCTCCTAGGATCTAGTCCTGCATTGGGCTCCATGCTATGCAGGGAACCTGCTTCTCCCTCTGCCTCTGCCTCTCTCTCTGTATCTGTCTCTCATGAATAAACAAGTAAAAACTTTAAAAAAAAAAAGGTCAACTTTCCTACCTACTTCAAAGTGCTATGAATCACAAATGAAAAAATATGTTTAAATTCATCCCAAATTTACCAAAGTCAGTACCAATGTATTTTATCAGCAAGAACACAAGAACTGGAAGCCATCTAAATCTCTTCTACATATCAGGTGGGAGCCATGCCTAGCAGGCCCCAGTTGCACAAACACTTGCCTTGGGAAGCAGAGGATCAGGAGTGAAGACAAGAGTCCTGGAAAGGAGCCCCACTCCTCCCTCCTCTGACAGCAACCCCAGACAGTAGCAGGGTCTCTCTGATGCAGAGAATCTAACAGGAAGCCAACTGAGCAGGACTGAAACTGCAGTGGGGGAATAGAAAATCTTAACTGGAAAAAAAATATTATTTGAACCACTGCAAGGGAAAAAAAGTGTTCCCAAAGGTATAAAATATCATTCAGATCTGGGTTCAAAGTTTTAATAAAACCCCCTTGTTGCCACCTTACCTCCATTCCAATATTATTTCTCCTCCAGCAGATTATGTGGTCAAAACAATTCATTGTACCATGGGTGAGGTTTGTTTTCTTTTTATAGGATTTATGGGTCACATACATTATCACAATTATTCACAAGATCCAGAGGAATCCTAGAAATTATTCCAACCCAACCCACTGTATAAGCGGTAAGATCAGTGTGATACGGTATGGGCAGATGAGATTGGGAGATAAAAATTCCCTTGATAATGTGATACTATAACATATCTCACTGGGTGCCAAATAATTCAATGGAATAAAGCCCTAGAATGTTTGAGTACAGTTACATTTCCCAAACTAATACGAAATTTATGTTATATAGTGAATCTAAAGAGTAATAAGGAGGGAAGTACTTAAACTTCTAATGAAAAAGCATTTCTATACCCACAAAATAACACTTTAACAGAGGCCTTGGAGCATGTACACAGATTTGGCTACAATGGACTGCATGGTTTGAAGGACCCCAGAAAGACCTGACCCTTACCTTTGGCCAAACTACAGCCACCTTTCAACTTTCTTTCACAATTCAGGGGATGAGAACCTTAGAATCCTTCACCCTTCCTGTTAAGGAGAGGACTACCTCATTTTATTTACAATTCCTTTTCACCAGCCAAAGTCCCACATCAGAGTGACTCACCCAACACTACACTCTCCTCATAGTTTGTGCAAGACCCTGCCATCTCTCTGTACTATTACTCATTGTCCCCTGAATGGATTACTTTTCCCTCCTGAGAGTAAGGACAGTTTCTTTGTCAATGTTACCTAATGCCAGGGGAGGAGGTTAAGTGATAAGAGGACATAACGTGGCAACATTAAACTGTACCTGGTAGCGAGGAATGTGTACCTGGATTGTTATATTGAAGATGGAAAAATAAAATGGAAAAGGGATGTAAAAACATTAAAGGGAAGTCTTAATGACCCTCACACTATTGCAAGCAGAACTATGAAAATTTCACCTTGTCTAATGGCAGTTATGATTCTCACATAGCTACGTGGAACTGCTCCTTCTCCTCTTAAGGATATCTCTTCCCAAAGTTAAGAATCCTACAAATATGAAGTTGTATAGACGGAGGAAATAGGATTATTTGGCAGGATCCACAACTCCCTCATTAAATGTCTGCTTAGAGACCATGAAGACTGACTAACTTTATTACCAGGGCATCATCTTTTAAGTCTGTAATTAAGGCAAACTACAGCCAGAAACTTGGGGTGGCTGTGGCATTGAGAACTAGGGACATGGATTTGAGTCCCTATTTGTGCCATGCTCTGTTACTTATCTGGGCATATTGCTATAGTTAAATTATCATATGGTAGTCTAGGTCATCATTAAAAAACAAAAACAATAAACTAAAAAGGAATAAACCTTCACATGCAAATTTGGAGAGAAAACTGTCAAAAAGTAGTTTACCAAGTAATTCCTTCTCTTTAGTTTCTGTAAAGAAATAACAATTCTATTAAAAATAAACCTTGAAGAAATCAAACCTGTAAAACAATCCATATTTCCCCAGTCCTCTATATTGCTTAAAGTGATAGGAAAGTCTAGAACCATGTCACAAAGAATACATAGATGAATTCACATGGCTCTGGATGACCTACTAGGACCCATGGGTTTCACCCAAGTGAAGCAAAATCTTCTAAATTCATGTGTCATGAGTCAGTTTCTTAATTTTTATTTTAATTTTACAGATCACTGAAAGAATATTATAGAAATAAATGACAAAAGATGACAGCACACCCAAATGGCACCACCTCCTGAATTGTTTTGTCAAGTCCCCAAGCTGGAAATTCTGGTTGTCCCTGCCCCTCAGTCTCCTCTTCCTCCTGGCCATAGGGGCCAGTGGTGTTCTCCTAGTCACCATCTGGCTGGAGGCCTCTCTGCATGAGCCCATGTATTACCTGCTCAGCATCCTCTCCCTGCTGGACATTGTGCTCTGCCTCACTGTCACCCCCAAGGTCCTGGCCATCTTCTGGTTTGACCTCAAGTCCAACAGCTTCTATGCCTGCTTCCTCCAGATGTACATCATGAATTCCTTCTTTGCCATGGAGTCCGGCACATTCATGGTCATGGCCTATGACCGTTATGTGGCCATCTGCCACCCACTGAGGTACCCATCCATCATCACTGACCAATTTGTAGCCAAGGCTGCTCTTTTTATTTTGGCCAGGAATGTATTTCTTACTATGTTCATTCCCATCCTTTCTGCCCGGCTCCATTATTGTAGAAAAAATATAATTGAGAACTGTATCTGTGCCAATCTCTCTGTATCCAAGCTCTCCTGTGATAACGTTGCCCTTAACAAAATTTACCAGTTAATTGTGGCCTGCGTTCTTCTAGGCTCTGACCTCATCCTCATCTTGCTCTCCTATACCTTCATTCTAAGGGCTTTTCTAAGACTCAAGGCAAAAGGGGCAGCTGCCAAAGCTCTGAGCACATGTGGCTCTCAATTCATTCTCATCCTCTTCTTCAGCACCATCCTTTTGGTTTTTGTTTTTACCCACATTGCCAAGAAAAAAGTTTCCCCTGATATCCCCATCTTACTTAATGTCCTACACCATGTAATTCCTGCAGCTCTGAACCCCATTGTCTATGCGGTACGAACCCAGGAGATTAAAGAGGGGATTAGGAAATTACTGAGGAAAGTGGGAGAGAGTAGCAACTAATTGGGTTCTAGCTTGACTTTTCTCAACCATGAATATTCTAATCACAGTTGAAAGGCAGGGACTTGGGGAAAAAATTACAATCCTAATCCTCTCTCTGGACATGCCTGAAGATATGAACTACATGGTTTCCATCTTACCTGCAGCCATATCACACCTTTTACCTTCCATCATTTTCAGGAAGGGACTAAGGATGTAGATGTAAATTTCTCATCATGGTACTCAGTCCAAGGACTATGAATTTTCATGAGGCGAGCATCATACTTCACTGTGTGCTCCTGATTAAATATATTTTAAAGTCACTGTGATGGATAACCCATACTGACTTAAAGATGTGTGCCTGATGGTAAGTACCCCATCAGAACTTAAAGACAGTGCATAAACTTTGGAAAAGTAAAATGAGATTAAAAAGCAACTGTTAAAAAATGTTGAAAATAATCATTATGTTTAACCTTTCCCTCAGGCACTCAAACTTATTTAATTAAAGTTATCTTACCTCCACCACAGAACTAGAAAATGGGACTCTAACATACATAAATCTTGATCTAAAGACCTACTCTAAAGGCCTAGGGGAAAAGCCAAAAACACGTAAAATCACTGTAATAAGAGTTAGATTAAAACACATAAATAAGCCCAAAGGAGAGAGGAATACATTTCTGTAGGTGGGGACTCCTTTACATGTCTGATCTCCTCCCTCCCTCAATCCCTCAGTCCCTCAGTCAGAACTGCCTCCCTAATAGCTTCTCAAAAACATGAAGCACATTCCTGTCTCTGGGACTTGTTGCTTGTTGTTCCTCTGGCCACAAAGCTCCTTCCTTCACATCCATTGGGTCTCCCTAACCACTGTATTTAAAAATAGTATCCAACAATATTCCCCCAAAGCACAGATGATGTCCTAACACCTTCTCTGCTTCCCTGCTTTGCATTAATACCATTAACTACTGTCTTCTGATGGTACATTTTGCTCATTTATTTGTTTAGTCAGTCCTACATTTACAGACATTTAAGCAGTAGAAGGGCAAGAACTTCTACCTGATGTGTTCACTCTTGTATTTCCAGTGCCCAAACAGTGCTAGGTATATAGTAGAGACCATAAATGTTTGTGAAATTAATGACTGAATACACATTGAATAAATTATTGAATGCATGCTAGTTACTAGGAATATAATTCAGACATGGTCCTTTTCCTCTGAATTTTTACATTAGACATCAAGTGTAAGAGAGACCATATTTCATGCAATATTCCCTGGTCTGAGGGTTGTATGGAAGATAGCCAGGGGAAATAGGAGGGCTTAGAGGTAAGACCAGAAGTACATTTTAGGGACTTTGGTTTGAATATATTTGAGACATCCAAGTTATAGTGTATATTGAACAGTTGCACTGACAATTTTGGCACTCAAATAAAATGTATACTTGGGAATTGATTACATATCATTATTGAAACAATGGGAAAACAGATGGAAAGACCTACAGAAAGAATATGAAAGAGAACAGAAGAAAATCCAACAGAGAGTCCTGAAAAGCCCCCATATCATCCTTATCTTCTGGTTTGTAGAGTGTAGCCTGGAGAGAACTCAAAGTAGTAGTGATCGGGAAAAGGGACGAAAAATGAAAGAGTCACAGAACAAAGCACTTCAAAATGGACTGTGTTCACTCAAGAGGCCATGGTCACCTTATTTAAGGCCCCCCATAGAGTGTGGGGGGGGCCCTATCTATATAAGCAACTTAATGTGCAAAATGCATTTCAAAATGGATGGGCTCATGTGTGCCCATTATAAAACACATGGGTTTATCAATGACTGTTATAAATAGATAGAGAAGAAATTCTTACATGTGTATGTATTATCCTGTCAGTGCACATAAGGATTTTTGTGGTGTCAAAACACCACTTCTTGACAGAAGAAGGACATAAAATATATTTGAGAAAATAATGGCTGAAAATTTCCAATCTGATAAAAATCATAAACCCAGAGTTCCAAGAAGCTCAATGAAGCTCAAGAATAAGAAACATGAAGAAAATGAGGTGGTATCTTTGGAGAAAATGAGACTAAAGTATGTCATAACCCAATTGTTCAGAAGTAATGATAGAAAAAAAATTGTAAAAGCCAGAAAAAAATGACATATTACAAGCCAAAAGACTAAATTAAGGGGTGCCTGGGTGGCTCCGTCAATTGTGTGTCTGACTTCACCTCAGGTCATGATCCCAGTACACTGGTATCGAGCATGGCTTTGGGCTCCCTGATCAGTGGGGATCCTGTTTCTCCCTCTCTCTGCCTCTTCCCTCCACCTATGTGGTCTCTCCTCTCTCTCTCTCTCTCTCTCTCTNCTCTCTCTCTCTCTCTCTCTCTCTCTCTCTCTCTCTCTCTCTCTCTCTCTTTCTCTCTCAAAGAAATAAAATCTTTTAAAAAGCCAAGGAAGCATATTAAATATGAGAGCAGATTTCTTATCAAAAACAATGCAAGTGAGAAAATATAGAGCATTATCTTTAAAGGACTGAAAGAGAAAAAAATTTAATGTACAATTCTATCCCCCACAAATACTTTTGAAAAACAGATATGTGTTTTTAATATACAAAAACTGAAAGAGTTTTCACCATTATACTCATACTACAAACAATGTTTGAAAAGTTTCAAGAGAAAGGAAGAAAACGTTATCTGATATAAATACAGATGTATAGAAAGGTTTAAAGACCATCAAAATTTGTTGTTACATGGATAAATTGTAAGATTTGAAAATTATTTATAGTTTTTGAAAACATCATTATTATTATTTTTTAAAGATTTTATTTATTTATTTGACAGAGAGAGAGAGATAACAAGTAGGCAGAGAGGCAGGCAGAGAGAGAGGAGGAAGCTGGCTCCCTGCTGAGTAGGGACCCCAATGCGGGGCTCGATTCCAGGACCCTGAGATCATGACCTGAGCCGAAGGTAGAGGGTTTAACCCACTGAGCCACCCAGGTGCCCCAAAAACATTATTGTCTATAACGAAAATAATAACAATGCAGCATATGGTTTATAAAATGTATGAAAATAATAGCACAAAACAGGAAGGAAGCAATGGAACTGCACCATGGCAAATAATTACATTATATGTGAAATGATGTGCTATCACTTGAATGTAGACTGTGATTATTTAGAGATCATACTATAATCACTAAAGTAAGCCCCCAAAATACAATAGTTAAAACTCATAAGAGAAAAGATAAATTAAAATGGAATTTCAAGAATATACTCAGGTAATTTAAAAGGAAGGAAAAAAAGGAGGCAAAAGAAAGAGAGAAGCAATGCCCAAATGACTTATTTAAAGTGATTATTACAGAAGATGTGGAGAAAGGGGAGCATTCTTACACTCTTGGTGAAAATGCAAGCCCATACAGACATTCTGGAAAACAGGATGTTCCTCAAGATGGTAAAAAAAAAGAGCTACCCTACAACCCAGCAACTGCACGACTAGGTATTTACCACAAAGATACAGATGTAGTGAAAAGAAGGGGTGTACATACACCTCAATATTCATAGCAGCAATGTCGCAATGGCCAAACTGCAGAAGGAGCTGAGATGCCCTTCAACAGATGAATCAGTAAAGAAAACGTGGTACATCTGTACAATGGAATACTACTTAGCCATCAGAAAGGATGAATATCCATCATTTGCATCAATATGGATGGTACTGGAGGGTATTATGCTAAGTGAAATAAGTGAACCAGAGAAAGACAATTATCATGTAGTTTCACTCCTATGTGGAACTTAAGGAATAACACATAGGACCATCGGGGAAGGGAGGGAAAACTGAAGCAGGAGGGGGATGATCAGAGAGGGAGACAAACCATGAGAGTCTATGGACTCTAAGAAACAATCCGAGGGTTTCAGAGGGGAAAGGGGTAGCTGGGTGATGGGTATTAAGGAGGGCATATGTTGGAATGAGCACTGCGTGTTATGCAACTAATGAATCATTGGACACTACATCAAAAACTAATGATGTACTATATAGTGGCTAACTGAACATAATACATACATACATAATAAAGTGAACTACATCTATAAATCACATTAACTGTAAAAGGACTAATTATCCAATTAGCAAGCAAAGCTTGACAGATTGGGGGGGGGGGAAAGACTCAATAAAATGCAACCACACAAAACACAGCTGAAATATAAATACAAAGAGGTTAAAAGAAAAGGGATAGAAATATATACCACACCAACATTAATCAAAAGAAAATGGGAATGGCTACATACCATGATCCTCACAAACAAGGCGGTGACCACTCTAGGTATAGCCGTGGTTGTAAGATCTTGAATCTTTGTTATTCCTTTTGTATTCCTCATCTTGCTGTTGTCATTCTGTGGTGCCCATATCATCCCCCACACCTACTGTGAGCACATGGGCATTGCCCATCTTTCTTGTACCAGTATTAGGACCAATAATTTATTTGGGATGTTTGCCTTTTCTGTGGGATTCATTGACCTTATTGTAATTGGTTTCTCCTATGTGAAGATACTCTATACAGTCTTTCATTTACCATCATGGAATGCCTGATTCAAGGCTCTCAACACCTGTGGCTCCCATGTCTGTGTCATGCTCATCTTCTACAACCCAGCATTTTTCTCTTTTCTGACCCAGCGATTTGGTCATAGCACCCCTGGCTATATTCATATATTTCTGGCCAATCTATATATGGTGGTTCCCCCTGCACTCAACCCTATTATCAGTGGGGTCAGGACAAAACAGATCAGGGAGAAAGTCATAAAAATTCTTAACCCTAAAGATGTTTGATTCTCAGCTGCCCAAGCCTTGATGATATATATGATATAAATAAATAAATATATATAAAATATACATATACATGTTAGTGTGTATATATATCAATATATTAATATATACATACATATATATGTGTGTGTATATATATGGATGTATATATATATATATATATATATATATATGTATATATATCATGTGTGTGTGACCGTAGTGGTTGGATTCAGCTAGAAGGACAAAGCAAAGCACAATGCAGAGCTTATATTCTAAACACTTGCATGTACTATTGCATTATTTGATTGTACCTTTGATTCAGCCCCTACTGATTTTCTAAACCAACTTGACAAAAACCTTACCAGAGACATCACTCATTATCTTCTTGCCCTCAACACATGTCCATGGTCATTGCTCCACTATAGGCTGTGTTGTATGTATGCAATTCAACCTTACTTTTCAAAACTGACTAAACTGAATTCTAAGAGAATTACTCAGTTCACAAAAGGAAACTAAAATGTTAAATGGAAACTTTTGTGCCAGGAGAATTATCATATATAACAAGTTATGTAAAATAAATATATACTTTTTAAATATACTTTTTAAATGTACTTTTATATTCAGGTGACAAAAAGTGTGACTTTCTAAAAGAAAATAGCTCTGGACTCCCGGAAACAAACTGAGGGTTACAGAAGGGATGGGGGTGGGAGGATGGGGTAGCCAGGTGGTGAGTATTAAGGAGGGCATGTGTTGTGATGACCCCTGGGTATTATACACAACTACTGAGTCACTGAACACTACATCAAAGACTAATGATATACTATATGTTGGCTAACTGAATAAAATAAAAAAAGAAAACAAAATAGCTAGAAAAAAACCCTCATTTCCTCAGCAAGTAATGTCTGAAGTCAATATTATTCTCTTAAGTCTGGCCTCTGGTGTTTCTTATGTACTTCCTAGTGCCCCACATACCTCAATACCTATAGAGGTAAAGACTGAATCCAAAGAGAATTCAGTAATATCCCAAATATCTTTCCAGCATACATGCAGGGATCTTCTGTAATGTAACTTGCTTCTAGCACCATTATTAAGCAATGGCCACCAGGATGAATCAGGATAGAACGGTGGTAGTAGCCAGATACAAGTGATGATCCAAAGAATTGGAAAGATATTTCCATAACTTCTATCCATCATTATGTGAAAACCGTTTCTCAATTTTTTAATTCCCTAATGCTTTGGCCCTTCCCCAACCAGAAGCCCAGCATGCTTCCACAGACAGAAGGCACTCCTGGGCAGAGTCCCAAGTATCTGCAGAACTGTGTTGGAATATAATGAAAGCACAGAAGGGACAGGGCAGAGCACTGATCATTAGCCTACACCTGTGTTGGTTAGATCTTCCCATTCCTGTAAGTTAGCACTATCCTGCCACCAGTTCTTNGTTCTCCAAGATGGTGCCTACCACAATTTCTCAGGAAAGATTTAAGGTATTCCTGCTACTACACTTGGTTCAGAAACTGTAAATAATGTACCCCAACTTCCTCCTTTACCACTCATTCTAGATTCCTCTTACATACAATCAGAGTTTCTAGAAGTCACAACTTCTAGCTGCCTGGTTGTTCACTGCCTTTTCTTCCCTGACACATGCTCTGAAGTATACATTAATAGAAGCCATTTAAGATCTGAATGTTTTGTGTCAAATCCCATTAGGGTATCCACATATTTTTCCCCCAAACTCTGATTTTGAAATCTTACTAAGCCTCTCTTTACACCAAGTTGATGGCCAGATGTACTGCTCAGAGCACTGTCTCCATCTTTGTGGTTAACCCATGATTGAGGCTACATGTGGCAACAGTCTATTTCTACCCTGCACATCACGAACTGACTCATTTATTAATAAACCTGAGCTTTTCCCTCCCTTCTATCTACTCATAAGGAGCCTCCATGAGATCACAGCTGCTAGGAGAGTGAAAGGTATTCATGTAAATTTGGCGAGCGAAATAAGGTCTGGGGCAACAGCTAATGTAATGTGTGCCCTCTGTAGTTCCTCTAGACAACTCCAAAAATACTATTCTCTTGATAGAATAAGTTGCTCCTATGCCTGCACAAGTTTATTATGTCTTGCTTCAGACAGTTGGAGCTCTATTTTTTTTTATTTTTTAAAGACTTTATTTTTTAGAGCAATTTTAGGGTCACAGCAAAATTGAGCAGGCAATACAGATAGCCCCTGCATCCCCACCCCCAACACATACAGCCTCACCTACTATCAATACCACACTCCAGAATGGTACACTTTTTACAATAACATACCATCACTCATCCATAGTTACATTAGGGTTCACTCTGTTGTACATTCTATGGATTTTGGCAAATGTATAATGTTATGTAGCCACCATTGCTGTGTTTTGAATGGTGGCTAGTTCTCTGGTGAAGTCTTTGCTGAAAGTTCCATGAGTGTATCCCCGGACCCTTATATTGGGACTTGCCAGAGACTCCACCTACATTCTTTATCTACCATCAATACCATTGCATCTCTCAAATACCACTGTATCTCCCAAATCCTATGGTCTGAGAAGTAGGGCTGCTTAAAGCTCAGCCTAAACCTGCTGTGGAGTTCTCTCTTGCTCTTGCTCCCAGTCAAAATGTCAGCTTTCATAAATAAATAAATAAATAAATAAATAAATAAATAAATAAATAAATATCGTCAGCCTTCACAGTCACCTGATGAATAGATCATGCATCACATCAGAGTTCTCAAGGGGGTTTCATGTTTTCTCCAAAATCCGAAAAGGCTTCTTAGTGATAAGAGGTGAAAGGTACAATAATGTGTTCTTTAACATGAGGGTGACATCTGAGCATGCCTCTAGCCACTGGAAGTGTAAAAATATCCTTGATAAGGCAACCTGAATCTTTTTGGTATTTCTCTTCCATCTTGTCATGTGCATGTGTCTTATCAGAGAATCTAGAGTACTTGGCACTTTCTGCTTAACCAAACTGATTAATATGATGTCATCCATGCAGTGGGTCAGTGAGCTGGGACTGTCAAAATGCTTTAAGTTCCATGGAATGATCGAACAGAAAAAAAAGCAAAAGTGAGATCCATCGATACTCTCCCTATAGGAGATTCATTTCTGACCTTCAGACACATGGAGACTGAAAGGGAAGGAATGGAAAAATCATGTGAAAAGAAAGTCAGGGAACAATACTTATATTGGTCAAAACAGACTTTAAATAAGAAACAAAATAATAAGAGACAAAGAACACTACATATTCATAAAGGGAACAATCAAACAAGAATATATAACAATTATAAATATTTATAGATCTAACATGGGAGCACCTAAATACATAAAATAGATATTAAGAAACATAAAGGAAGTAATTGATAGGAATACAATAACAGTATGGGACCCTAACACCCCACTTACATCAATCGATAGACCATCCAAACAAAAAAATCAACATAAATATAGGGGTTTTAAATGATACATTGGATCAGATGGGTCTAACAGATATATTCAGAACGTTCCATCCTAAAACGGAAAAATACACATTCTTTTCAAGTTCACATGGAACACTCTCCAGACTAGATCACATGTTAGGCCACAAAACAATTTCAACCATTTCAAAAAGACTGAAGCCATATCATGCATCTTTCCCAACCAAACACTACGATACTAGAAATCAACCACAACAAAAAATCTGCAAAGACCACAAAATACATAGAGGTTAAACAACATGCTAGGGAGGAATGAATGGGTCAACCAAGAAATCAAAGAAGAAATTAAAAGACAGAGAGAGACAAATGAAAATGAAAACACAAAAGCCCAAAATCTTTGTTATGTAGCAAAAGCTATTGCAATGGAGAAGTTTATAGCGAAGGAACCTACCTCAAGAAGCAAGAAAAATCTCAAATGAACAACCTAACCTTACACCTATAAGAGCTAGAAAAAGAACAACAAACAAAATCCAAAACCAGTAGAAGGAAGGAAATTATAAAGATTAGAGGAGAAATAAACAAAAGGAAAACTGAAAAATTAAAAATAAATTAATGAAATGAGGAGCTTTTTCTATGAAAAGAGCAACAAAATTGAAAAACCCTTAGCCAGACTAAAGTGAGAGAGAGAGAGAGAGAGAGAGAGGACTTAAATAAACAAAATCAGAAATAAAGGAGAAATAACTGCCAACATCAACAGAAATACAAAGGATTATAAGACAACATTATCAAAAACCATATGCCAACAAATTGGACAATACAGAAATAGATAAATTCCTAAAAACATATAATTTCCCTAAGCTGAATCAGAAAGAAATAAAAAACTTGAACATACTGATTACCAGCAACAAAATTGAATCAGTAATCAAGAAAGTCCCAACAAACAGAAGTCCAGGACCAGATGGCTTCAGAGGTGAGTTCTACCAAACACTTAAAGAAGAGTTAATACCTATTCTTCTCAAACTACTCCAAAAAATAGAAGAGGAAGGAAGCTTCCAAGTATATTCTGTGAGGTCAGCATTACCCTGACACCAAAGCAGATAAAGATACTACAAAAAAAGAGAACTACAGACCCTTATTTCTGATGAACATAGATGCAAAAATCCTCAACTAAATACTAGTGAACAGAATCCAGCACTACATTAAACAAATAATTCACCAGAATTTACTACTGGGATACAGGAGTGGTACAATATTTGCAAATCAGTGTGACAAATCACATCAACAAGAGAAAGTATAAAAATAATATGATCATTTTAACAGATGCAGTAAAGTATTTGACAAAGTGCAATATGCATTTGTGACACAGAACCTCAAAAATTAAGTACAGAGGGAACATACTTCAATATAATAAAAGTTATACATGAATAACCCACAGTTAAAATCAGACTTAATAGTGAAAATTTGAGAGCTTTTCTCCTAAGGTCAGGAGTAAGACAAAAATGTCCACTCTTCTCACTTTTATTTAGCATAGTACTGCAAGTTCTAGCCACAACAATCAGACCAGGAAAGCAAATAAAAAATGTATCCAAATTGGTAAGGAAGAAGTAAAACTCTGCTATTTCCAGATGACATGATACTATATACAGATAATCAGAAAGACTCCACCAACAAATGACTAGAACTGATAAATGCATTCAGTAAAGCCAAAGGATACAAAATCAACACATGGATATCATTGCATTTCTATACACTAATAATGAAGTAGAGAAAGAGAAAGTAAGAAAACAATCCCACTTACAATTGTACCCAAAATAATAAGATACTGAGGAATAAACATAATCAAGGAGATGAAAGACAATACTCTGAAAACAATAAAATATTGATGAAAGAAATTGAAAATGACACAAACAAATGGAAAGATATTACCTGCTCATGGATTGGGAGAACAAATATTGTTAAAATGTCCATTCTACCCGAAGCATTCTACAGATTTAAAGCAATTCCTGTCAAAATACCAACAGCATTTTTCTCAGAACTAGAACAGAACAAACTATCCTAAAAGTTGAGTGGAATCACAAAAGACCCCAAATATACAAAGAAATCTTAAAAAGAACAAAACTGGAGATATCACAATCCCAGTTTAAAGATATACTACAAAGCTGTACTAATCAAAACAGTATGGCATTAACTCAAAAATAAACATATTGATCAACAAAACAAAATACAGAGAAATAAATAGAATTAAGTGCACAATTAAAAGGTCAACTAATCTATGGTGATGGAGGCAAATATATGCAATGGGTAAAAGTCTTTTCAACCAATAGTGTTGGGAAAACTGGATAGCTACATCAAAAGAAATGAAACTGGACCACTTTCTTATACTATGCACAAAAATTAACTCAGAATGGATTAAAGACCTAAATTTGAGACATGAATCATAAAAATCCTAGAAGAGAGAACAATCAGTAATTTCTCTGACATTAGCAGTAGCAACATTTTTATAGATATGTCTCCTAAGGCAAAGGAAACAAAAACAAAAATAAATTATTGGGACGACATCAAAATAAAAAGCTTCTGCACAGTGAAGAAAATAATGAACATAACTAAAAGACAACTTACTGAATGGGAGAAGATACTTGCAAATGATATATCCCAGTGAATATAGCATATATATATATATAAATATATATAAACATGCATGCACATATATAACACATGTATATATATATGTGCATGCGTGTTTATATATCACATATAGTATATATTTCAGATATGTATTTCAGATTATATATACATAAATGCACATACACTTATATAATCCATGTATATACATGTATGTCTGTTTATGTATGAATATATATATTCAACCAAAATATATAACAAATTACACAACTCAACACCAGGAAAACAAATAATCCACTTAAAAAATGGGCAGAAGACATGAACAGACATTTTTCCAAAAAAGACATACAAATGGTCAACAACCACATGGAAAGATGCTCAACATCACTCATCGTGAGGAAAATACAAATCAAAACCACAATGAGATAGAACCTCACACTAGTCACAATAGCTAAAATCAAAAACATAAGAAACAACAAGTGTTCGGCATCAGAGAAATACAAATCAAAACCACAGTGAGATACCACCTCACACCAGTCAGAATGGCTAAAATCAAGTCAGGAAATGACAGATGTTGGCGAGGATGCAGAGAAAGGGGAACCCTCCTACACTGTTGGTGGGAATGCAAGCTGGTACAGCCACTCTGGAAAACAGTATGGAGGTTCCTCAAAAAGTTGAAAATACAGCTATCCTACCACCCAGCAATCGCATTACTGGGTATTTATCCTAAAGATACAAAGGTAGTGATCCTTAGGGGCACATGCACCCAAATGTTTATAGCACCAGTGTCCACAATAGCCAAACTATGGAAAGAACCTAGATGTCCATCAACAGATGAATTGATAAAGAAGATGTGGTATATATATAAAATGGAATACTATGCAGCTATCAAAAGAAATGAAATCTTGCCATTTGCAATGACATGGATGGAACTAGAGGGTATTATGCTGAGCGAAATAAGTCAATCAGAGAAAGACAATTATCATGTGATCTCTCTGATATGAGGAACTTGAGGGTCAAGGTGAGGGGTCGTGGGGGGTAGGGAGGGAAAAATAATGAAACAAGATGGGTTGGGGAAGTAGACAAACCATAAGAGACTCCTAATCTCACAAAACAAACTGAGGGTTACTGGGGGGTAGGAGGGTAGGGACAGGGTGGATGGCTTATGGACATTGGGGAGGGTTTGTGCTTTGGTGAATGCTGTGAAATGTATAAGCCTGATGATTCACAGACCTGTACCCCTGGGGCAAATAATAATAATAATAATATTAATAATTAATAATAATAATAAAAAGATATAATCTGGAAGAGAAGACAAAAATGTGTAGCAAAATGCAATGCATTCCATATAGAGATATACCGAAATCTCTTATATGACATGGAAGCAATGTCAAATTCTTAATATGTTCTCTTCCTGAAATATTTAAGTATTAATTAGGAACAATTATAATAATTAAGGCATGGATTATTTATAAAGATACCGGTTATTCCTAAAATATTTGGAGTTTAACATGAAGGTATGTCTTAGAATACTTCCAGTAACTTCCAAAACATGTGTTTGAAAACCCAAACATGTTTAGCATGGTTGTATAACCCAGGACAGCCCATGGAAAAATGTGAATGTTCCAGATTATTAACCATTTAAAATTTTCTAGGCTTTGGCTTTCATTTTTCCTTAAGTATAAACAATTGACTGTAAACTATGCAAAGAACTGCTTACCTGAATTTCTTAGAGATTCATCAGGTATGTCAATTAAAATGAACGGGTCTCCTCCAAAAAAAAGAAAAGAAAAAAGAAAAGAAAAGAAAAGAAAAGAAACAACGAGTGTTGGGGTGAGGATATGGAGAAAAAAGTATTATATTGTTGGTGGGAATGCAAACTGATGCAGCCACTGTGAAAACAGTATGGAAATTTCTCAAAAAATTAAAAATCGAATTACCATATACCCAAGTAATTCCATTACTGGGTATTTACACAAGCAATATGAAAACACATATCTGTAAAAATCCCTGCAACCCTATGTTTACTGCACCATTATTTATGATAGTCAAATTATGGAGTGTTGATCAATAGAAGAATGGATAAGGAAGATGTGGTATATATACAGAATGGAACATTTTCAGTCATAAAAAAAGAATGAGATCTTGCCATCTGCAACAACAGGGATGGATCTAGAGGTTATACTGCTAAGTGAAATATGTCAGTCAGAGAAAGACAAATACCATATGATTTCACTCAAATGTGGAGTTAAGAAACTAAATGAATAAAAAAGAAAAGAGACTCCCCTTCCCACCCAAAAAAAAACCAACCCAAAATCTTAAATATAGAGAACAAGTTGGTAGTTACCAGAGGGGAGGTGGATGGGGGCATGCATAAAATAGGTGAAGGGGATTAAAAGTACACTTATTGTGATGATCACTGAGTAATGTGTAGAATTGTTGAATCACTATATTATACACCTGAAACTAATATAACAGCATATATTAATTAATCTGGAATTGAAAAATAAATAAAAAATAAAAACAAATTATTTCTAAAATCTTTTTTTAAATCATTTAAAACAATGTTCTAGGTTCTCTAAGTCTATATTGTGACAAAAAGCAAAACAGTTAATATAGCCAGAGAAAGTCCTTGACTGTGCCCTGCTACCTACCCCTGTTCAGTAGAAACTGCTCTTGGTATATTTCCTTGGTGGGGATTAACTGAGAAGAACACATCAGCCAGAATAATATCTGCATAGTAAATGTGAGCGACCTTATCTGTTCTAGTTAAGATAGAACACATCCGTCACAGCAGTTGCTACTGAGGATACAGCTTGGTAAAATTTATTTTTGTCCAACTTCATCTGCCATAAGGTATGGTTTATGCACGGACTATGCATTTAATGCATACTATGCATACTAACGCATACTATGAATTTAAATAGACATGTGTTCGTGGACCACCGCCCTCCACCCCTTCAGTCTCTGTGCCATTCCACCACAGGATGCAGAACTGGTTGTGATTCACTGTATTGACCATGATGAGGGGAGCTGTTCTTTTTTTGGCTCAGGGGCAATACAGGATGCACTGATGAATCAGTTATTGCTGTGGACAACTGGGGCTCAGTCCCATTGGGAACTCAAGAGAGACTGATTAAAAACAATGTTCTATCTATATTTGTGTTTTAACTGCTAATAGAATTCTCAGGACACAAAGTGTGCTTGGAAAATGTCCAATTTGGGCCACCTGGGTGGCTCAGCTGGTTAAGCTTCTCACTCTTAGTTTTGGCTCAGGTCTAGACCTCATGGGTGGTGAACTCCAGTCCCTCCTCCAGCTCCACACTCAGCAGGAGTCCCCTTGAGGATTCTCTCTCCCTCTGCACCCCCCCCACTGGCTCGCTCTCTCTCTCATAAATAAATAAATAAATAAATAAATAAAATTTTTGAAAAAAACTGTCTAATTCATAAAAACAATGATAAAATATTATGTTTTCAATATTTTAAATTATTATTACTGGATCATATTTTACAATCCTTATAATCTTTACCTCATTGGCATTGCTCTGTGTGCATACCATAACCTCTGACACTCTGGATCCAAAAAATAAATGTCCAAAGCTCAAACCCACTGCAGAGAATTTAGGAGTCTCTTAAATTTAATCAAACTCATTGCTAATGGGTGCACAATGCTCCATGTCAAAGCCCTGTCATCCTGCAATGCATATTTCCAAAGACCACCCAGCTGCAGAACCAATAATAAATCACAAGCAACTTTTCATCATTCAGGACTGAAATTTCACTCCAATTTCTTTGACTCAAATATGTTCCCTTCTGTGGAAATAAGAATAAGAACACATTACACATTACACAACTCTACCCCAAAATATCCATAGGTGTATATACAAGAATGTAATGGTTGAGGATGGGAGAAAGGGGAACCCTCTCACACTGGTGGGAATGCAAGCTGGTGCAGCCACTCTGGAAAACAGTATGGAGGTTCCCCAAAAAGTTGAAAATAGAGCTACCCTATGACCCAGCAATCGCATTACTGGGTATTTACACTAAAGAACAAATCTAGTGATCCAAAGGGGCACATGCACCCAAATGTTTATAGCAGCAATGTCCACAATATCCAAACTATGGAAAGAACCTACATGTCCATCAACAGATGAATAAATAAAGAAGATGTGGTATATATATATATATATATATATATATATATATATATATATATACACACACACATACATATATATATACACAAACACATAAATAAAATAAAGAAGATGTATATATATATATATATACACACATACATATATATACACAAACATACATACATACATATATTTATATATATATATACAAAGGAATGCTATTCAGGCACCAATAATCAAGAAATCTTACCATTTGCAAAGACATGGATGGAAGTAGAATGTATTATGCTAAGCAAAATAAGTCAATCAGAGAAAGACAATTATCATATGATCTCTCTGATTTGAGGAATTTACGAAGCAGGGCGGGTTTCATGGGGGGAAGGGAGGGAAAATGAAACAATATGGGACCAGGGAGTGAGACAAACCATGAGACTCTAAATCTCTGGAAACAAACTGCAGACTGCTGGTTGGAGGGCGGGGATAGGGTGGCTAGGTGATGGACATTAGGGAGTGTATGTGCTATGCTGAGTGCCATAAATTGTGTAAGACTGATGAACCACAGACCTGTACCCCAGAAACAAATAATACATTTTATGTTCATAAAATTATTAATTAATTAGTTAATTAATTAAAGGCATGACATACTAACAGCTATATATTCAGGAACATAAACTTCTCACTGTAAAACCTACCCCAGAGAATCCAAGTTATTTGTAAAAATAGGATACTATATGTGGGGAAAAAGTAAAAGGGGTCATGCATATTGTTAAAAAAGAACTTAGAGAACACAGATGAATCTTAAATTTTATTGAAGAAGACAGAATATCCAAATTACCCGAGTTGAATTATAACTCATAGATATGAATTACAGCTCATTCACCCATTATTGACTCAAAATTCATCCTATATTAGGAATGTAGAGATCCAGTTGTCCTTACTACCATACTTTTTTCAGTAATCTCTGGATTCCTTGCTTGATCTCCTGGGTTCACACTCCATAAACAACGGGGTTGAGGGCTGAGAAGATGACATGGTGCAGAATATTGAGCAAGACTGGCACATCAGGAGAGACCTTCTTCTTCACCACAAGAGTGAGCACAAAGACCAGAAGGATGGTGCTGAAGAAGAGGATGAGAATGAAGTGAGAGCCACATGTGCTCAGGGCCTTGGCCACAGCACCCTCTGCCTTGAGTCTCAACACAGCTCGAAGGATGAGGCTGTAGGAGAGGAAGATGAGGATGAGATCCGATCCTAGCAGTGTCCAGCCTACAACAAACTGGTAGAGGCGATTGATGGTAACATTATCACAGGAGAGCTTGGAAACTGACATATTGGCGCAGATGCAGTTCTCAATGACATTGCTCCCACAGTAATTGAGTAGGGATGATAAAATGGGGATAGGCACGGTTAAAATACCATTTCTGGCCAAAATAAAAATGGCAGCCTTGACTACAAATTGGTCAGTGATGATGGATGAGTACCTCAGTGGGTGGCAGACAGCTACATAGCGGTCATAGGCCATGACCATGAATGTGCAGGACTCCATGGAAAGGAAGAAATTCATGATGTACATCTGGAGGAAACAGGCATAGAAACTGATGGACATGAGGTCAAACCAGAAGATGGCCAGGACCTTGGGGATGACAGTGAGACAGACCACAAGGTCCAACAGGGAGAGGATGCTGAGCAGGTAATACATAGGCTCATGCAGAGAAACCTCCAGCCAGATGGTGACCAGGAGAACACCATTGGCCCCTATGGCCAGGAGGAAGAGGAGACTGAGGGGCAAGGACAACCAGAATTTCCAGCTGGGGGACTTGACAAAACAATTCAAGAGGAAGTCTGAAACCTCAGTGAAGATGGTACCATTTGGGTGTGCTGTCATCTTTTGTCATATATTTCTATAATATTCTTTCAGTGATCTGTAAAATTAAAATAAAAATTAGAAACTGACTCGAGACACATGAATTTAGAAGAATTTCTTCACTTGGGTGAAACCCATAAGTCCTAGCAGGTCATCCAGAGCCATGTGAATTCATCTGTGAATTCTTTGTGACATGGTTCTAGGACATTCCTATCACTTTAAGCAATATAGAAGACTGGGGAAATATGGTTTGTTTTACAGGTTTGATTTCTTCAAGGTTTATTTTTAATAGATTTGTTATTTCTTTACAGAAACTAAAGAGAAGGAATTACTTAGTAAACTACTTTTTGACAGTTTTCTCTCCAAATTTGCATGTGAAAGTTTATTCCTTTTTGGTTTTTTGTTTTTGTTTTTTAATGATGACCTAGACTACCATATGATAATTTAACTATAGCAATATGCCCAGATAAGTAACAGAGCATGGCACAAATAGGGACTCAAATCCATGTCCCTAGTTCTCAATGCCACAGCCACCCTCAGTTTCTGGGTGTAATTTGCCTTACTTACATACTTAAAAGATGATACTCTCATAATAAAGTCAGTTAGTCTTCGTGACCTCTAAGCAGTCATTTAATGAGGGAGTTGTGGATCCTACCAAATAATGCTATTTCTTCCATGTATACATCTTCCTATTTGTAGGATTCTTAACTTTGGGAAGAGATAAACTTCCCAAGGTAAGAGGAGAAGGAGCAGTTCCACATAGCTATGTGAGAGCCATAACTGCCATTAGACAAGGTGAAACATTGATTGTTCTGCTTGCAATAGTGTGAGGATCATGAAGACTTCTCTTTAAAGTTTTTGCATCCCTTTTCCATTTTATTTTTCCATCTTCAATATAACAATCCAGGTACACATTCTCCTGCTACCAGGCACAATTTAATGCTGCCATGTTTTCTTATCACTTAACCTCCTCCCCTGGCATTAGGTAACTTTGACAAAGAAACTGTCCTTACTCTCAGGAGGGAAAAGTAACCCATTCAGGGGACAATGAGTAATAGTACGGACAGATGGCAGGGTCTTGCACAAACTATGAGGAGAGTGTAGTGTTGGCTGAGTCACTCTGATGTGGGACTTTGGCTGGTGAAAAGGAATTGTAAATAAAATGAGGTGCTCCTCTCGTTTACAGGAAGGGTGAAGGATTCTAAGGTTCTCATCCCCTGAATTGTGAAAGAAAGTTGAAAGATGGCTGTAGGTGGCCAAAGGTAGGGGTCAGATCTTTCTGGGGTCCTTCAAACCATGCAGTCCATTGTAGCTAAAACTCTGTACATGCACCAAGGCCTCTGTTAAAGTGTTATCTTGTGGGAATACAAACACTTTTTCATTAGGAGTTTAAGTACGTTGCTCTTTATCACTTTTTAGCTTCAGTATATAACATAAATTTCATATTAGTTTGGGAAATTTTTCCATTTCCTGTAACTATACTCAAATATTCTAGGGCCTTATCTCATTGAATTATTCAGCATCCAGTGAGATATTTTATAATATCACATTACCAACAAGGGAATTTATATATCACAATTTTGTCCATCCAAACTATATCAGACTGATTTTACTGCTTATACAGTGGGTTGGGTTGGAGTAATTTTCAGGATTCCTCTGGATCTCATGAATAATTGTATGATAATATGTGTGTCCCATCAATCCTATAAAAAGAAAACAAACCTCACCCATGATACAATGAAGTTTTGACAATAGAAATTGATGGAGGAGAAATAGTATTGGAGTGGGAGTAGTGTGGCAAGGAAGGGGGTTTTAATAAAATTGTGAACCCAGATCTGAATATTTTCATACCCTTGGAAACACTTTTTTCTTCCCTTACAGGGGTTCAAATAGTATTTTTGTTTCCAGTTATGATTTCTATTCCCCAACTGCAGTTTTAGTCCTGCTCAGCTGGCTCCTGTTAGATTCTCCCCATCAGAGAGACCCTGCTAGTGTCTGGGGCTTGCTCTCAGAGGAGGGGGGAGTGGCATTCTCTTCCAGGGCTCCTCTCTTCACTCCTAACCCTCTCCCTCCCCAGGCAAGGGTTTGTGCAGTGGGTGTCTGCCTGGCATGGCTCCCACCTCATATGTAGAAGAGATTTATGTGGCCTTCCAATTCCTGTTCTCTTGCTAACAGAATACATGAGTAGTGACTTTGGCAATTTGGAGGTGAATTTCGAACATATTATTTCATTTGTGACTAATAACATTCTGATATAGGTGGGGTAACTCGATCATTTTAACAATTTATCTTTTGAAATGGGCAAATTGAGATTCGGTGATATTATGTGTATTTCCACAGTTTAATTAGTAGGGGTTCAGATGGGGAAGAAATGAAAGTTAAGACCAAACCAGTGATTATATGAATACATCTGTGTCCTCTGTCACCACAGTGATGTAGCAACGCATATTCTATCTAGCATTTTGTTTTATATGTTTTTAGATTTCTCTCTCTCATAATCCCTTATGCATCTACAATCCCTGGACAGTTTCCCAAAAATATTAAATCTCCCTTTTTCTTGTACTTCCCCCATAACCCAAGCATTTGTGTGCAGATTCTTTCTCCTGAAGCCTGGACATTTTAATATGCACAGCTGAAAACTCCAAATCTTCTAGGGATGTCTGGGTGGCTCCTAAGTGTCTGACTTCAGCTCAGGCTGTGATCTCCGGGTCCTGGGATTGAGCCCAGCCTCTGGCTCCCGGCTCAGCCAGAGCCTGCTTCTCTTCCCTCTGCTGCTCCCCCGACTTGTGCCCACTCTCTAATAAATAAATAAAATCTTTAAAAAAGAAAGAGAGGAAGGGAGGAAGGAAGGAAGGAAGGAAAGAAGGAAGGAAGGAAGGAAGGAAGGAAGGAAGGAAGGAAGGAAGGAAGGAAGGAAGGAAGGAAGAAAAGGACTCCAAATCATGTAAACGAAGCCCCAGAAGTTGTACTTTCCTGGCTCCCCACCTCCACCCCTATTAAACTCCTATAGACAAATTCCTGTGTCTCTGCATCTCTGGTACCACCCAGCAAATGATCAGAAAAGGCAAAAGAAGGGCAAAAGGGAAGGTCCCCAAACAAAGGTTCTTACATTTGCTTCCTGACCTGAGACAGGAGGCAGTCTCTACTACCCCATTTTCAGACTACTTCAGCCCTACTGACTCAGGAATGAAACAGCACAGATCTGAACTGAAGAGGAAGGTCTCCCCCATGTTCTAGCTAATCTTAGCATAGCTGCCTCTCAGGCACCCTTTACCCAGACTCACCTACAGAGGATGTGTGCAAGGGGGCTGGCCCCACCAATATGGGAGCTCTGGTTAGTTCTTGAAGTATCTGGTGTAGTTATATCTCCAGAACCTCAGAGACCTGCCCCCTAGGAACTTCTCCATCCCTACTTCCTTGTGCCTCAAAGGCCCTCTTGGGACAGCAAGCAGGTAGTAGAAAAAAAAATTATTTTCTTTCTCTCTAAAAGCAAGGACCTCTGGTAATCCAGCCCTACATTGACTGTGGTTTTTGTTTTTTTGTTTTTTTCTTAAGATTTTTATTATTTTTATTTGACAGAGAGAGAGTGCCCCAGAGCAAGTGGAGCAGGGGGAGTATGAGGGAGGGAATGGCAGAGGGAGAGAGGGAAGCAGCCTCCCTACTGAGCAGGGAGCCCAATTCGAGGTCGATCCCAGGACCCTGGGATCATGACCTGAGCCTAAGGCAGATGCTTAACTGACTGAGCCACCCAGGTGTTTCTGACTGTTTCTGTGTTCTGGAGGCAGTTAATCTCCTGGGTGTAGGGGTGCCACATCTATCCATCCATGTTCACACTCATGTACACATGCATAGTCAGTGCCTTCAGTGGGTCCAATAAGCTCACTCACAAGTTTTCATGGCTTCCCACACATGATTGTTAGATAAGGACCTCCCAAATGATGCCATCAAATGGATTGATGTTAACTTATCATGACTTTTATGATGGCATCCTAATGATAATAATGCTAGAGCAATTTGAAAAAGTCATTCCTGAGAAAATGCAATGTGTTTTTCAAAGAGAAAATCCTATAGTTATTTTTGCTGTAATGAAAGATTTTTCAAATGGGATGTATATACAACTGTATACTACAAAATGCAATTTGTTTATTTTTCATTTTCATTTTGACCTTCATGTGAATTATTCACATCTCTCAAATTATGGGAGCTAGCATCATCCATTTCTTTATATTTCTTTGTTTTTCATCATTTTTAAAAATTGATTATAGTTGACACACTATGTTGCATTAGTTTCAGGGTGTACAACATAGTGATTCAATAATGCTATAGTTATGATTTCTCACAAGTGTAGCTACCATCTGTCACCAAATAACTCTACTACAATACCACTAACTGATCCCTGTGCTGTGCTTTCAGCATGAGTTTCTTCTTCTTTTGCTCTATTTTTATATTTCTGTTTTCTCCACATCTCAGCATTATTCCTATTATTTTGTACATATATACAATGGAATACTATGCAGCCATCAAAAGCAATGAAATCTTGCTGTTCTCAACGGTGNACATGGATGGAACTGGAGGGTATTATGCTAAGTGAAATAAGTCAATCAGAGAAAGACAATTATCATGTGATCTCTCTGATATGAGAAATTTGAGGCACAGGTCAGGGGATCGGGGGGGTAGGGAGGGAAAAATAATGAAACAAGATGGGATTGGGAAGGAGACAAACCATAAGAGACTCTTAATCTCATGAAACAAACTATGGGCTTCTGGGGTGGGGGATGGGAGGGTAGGGATAGGGTGGGTGGGTTATGGACATTGGGGAGGGTTTGTGCTTTGGTGAATGCTGTGAAAGGTGTAAGCCTGATGATTCACAGACCTGTACCTCTGGGGCAAATAATAAAAAAATTAATTTAATTTAATTTAAAAAAAAAGAAGAGTGAAAAGTCCAGGGATCTTAAAATATGTCTTTCTAATAGATCCTAAGTCTGATTATGTAGCTACAGGTTCATCCATGGGAGAAGGATTTGGATATTGAATTTTATAAATGATATTGGATCATAAATCAAATGCTATTCTTTGTTTTCTCTCAACACTAAATCTTTTTTTAAGGTTATTTATTTATTTATTTGACAGAGAGAGACACAGCGAGAGAGGGAACACAAGCAGGGGCAGTGGGAGAGGGAGAAACAGACTCCCCACCAATCAGGGAGCCCGATGCGGGGCCCAACCCCAGGACCCCGAGATCACCACCCAAGCCAAAGGCAGCTGCTTAAAGACTGAGCCACCCAGGTGCCCCACTCTCAACACTACATCTTAACAACCATTCATGTGGCTCTGTGTAAGTCATTCTTTTTAGTTGCTGTTCAATTCCCATGACATGCACGAAATGCATGCATTTTTTTATGTAAGTAGTCAACACCCAAATGACCTATAATTAATTGTTAAGAAAAATACTGCTGCTGTCAATATCCTTGCATATTTAGATTATAGTCCTAAAATAGGAGTGTGTAGGAGTGGGGTTTTTTTCACTTATGGCATATAAAAATATTTAATTTCACTAGAAATTGCCAAATTTCTCTCCAAACTAAGAACAAAATATTTTGTTAGTATAACAAAATCTCACTCGAAATTTTTATAGTTTCTTTATTGTTCACATTCCTTACACTATTTGATAGCTTTTTAAAGCTTGGTGGGTATACAATAGTATCTCATTATTTTAATTTGATTTTCTCCTGATAACTGAGCAGTGTTCATATACTGTTTAGCCATTTGTGATTTTCATGCTGTGAATTATATCTTGACATCCTTTGCCTGCTTTTTCTATTAATTTTTTTTCTTGCATATTTACAAAATTTATGTGCATATTTTAAATCTTAGAGCCCCTTTTTTGGCTCGATATTACTAGTATCTCCTCTAGTCAGTCATATATCTGCTAATTTTAGTATATAATTTCCACTATTCAATGGAAATTCTTCAATTTGTTCAAGTCAAACTTTGTGTTTTACTGTGAATAGATTCTTCTGTGGGGATCCTGTTTAGGGAACATTCCACAAGATGGCAAAGGTGCTTTTTTCACTTGTTTTAAATTTTCTGAAACTTAGTGTGTTATGTTTCATACTGGTTTCTTTCTCTTTCTTTTCTTTTCTCTCTTTCTTTCCCTCTTCTTTCCTTCCTCCCTCCCTCCCTTCCTTTTTCTTTCTTTCTTTCTTTCGTTCTTTCTTTCTTTCTTTCTTTCTTTCTTTCTTCCTTCCTTCCTTCCTTCCTTCCTTCCTTCCTTCCTTCCTTCCTTTCCTTCTGAAAATAAATTTCAACTCTTTATCTAAATTCCAGAAAGGTAACAAATAGTGTAATATTGGTTTCAGGGGTTTATTTAGTAAGTCATCGTTTACATACAACACACAGCAGTCATCACAAGTGCCCTCCTTAATGCCCATCACCCATTTAAACCATCCCCCAGCCCACATCCCCTCCAGCAATCCTCAATTTGTTCTCTATAGTTAAGATGCGGGTTTGTGGTTTGTTTCTCTCTCTCTCTCTCTCTTTTTTCTTTTTTGCCCATGTTCATCTGTTTCATTTCTTAACATCCATATGAATGAAATAATATGGTATTTGTCTTTCTCTGACTTATTTCCTTTAGCATAATGCAGTCTAGCTCCATCCATGTCATTGCAAACGGCAAGATTTCATTCTTTTTTAAGGCTGAGGAATATTCCACTGTATATGTATAGCACATCTTCTTTATCCATTCATCATTCGATGGACATCTGGGCGCTTTCCATCGTTTGGCTATGGTTGATAATGCTGCTATAAACATTGGGGTGTATGTACACCTTCAAATCAGTACTTTCATATCCTTTGAGTAAATACCTAGTAATGCAATTAATGGGTCTTAGGAGAGCTCTATTTGTAACTCTTTGAGGAACTTCCACACTGTTTTCCAGAGTGGCTGCACCAATTTGCATTCCTGTCAACAGTGCAAGAGGGTTTCCCATTTTGTCCACATCATTGCTAACGCCTATTGTTCATGTTTCTGATTTTAAGATTTTGCACATATTTTGAAAATTCATTAATATTATATTTTAGCACTCTCTTAAATGTTTCAAAGGTCCATTTTCCAATTGGTTGTTTCTAATATATAGAAATAAATGTGATTTTTATATGTTGACCTTGTATCTTGATGCCTTTCTCTATTTTTTAATAGGTATACTTATTTTCATTGATTTTGTAGGATTCCCCGAATACATTATTGCTTTCTTCAAATAAAGACAATTTTGCTTCATTCTTCACAACTAAATATTTCGCCTTGATTTATTGCACTGCCTAGGACATCTAGCACATTAATTAGAAACTAATGATGTACTATGTGTTGGCTAATTGTATTTAAATTTTTTAAAAATGCTACGGGGGTTTGTGCTTTGGTGAATGCTGTGAAAGATGTAAGCCTGATGATTCACAGACCTGTACCCCTTGGGCAAATAATAAAAATAAAATTAAAAAAAAAATAAAATAAATAAATAAATAAATAAAAATGCTACGGAATAATGACTCTGGTGGGGGAAGAAATGGTAAAAGTGGACATTCTGTCTTTTTTCCCAATCTTAAAGAAAACATCATCAATATGGTGTTAGCTGTCTTTTATTAATTCGAAAAATTTTTCTCCTATTGCTTAATTATTAAGTACTATTATTTATTATTACCATTTGGTATTCAATTTTACTAAATGTTCTCCTTATATTATTGAGATAATCATATTTTTCTTCTCTTTTGTTGACTTAACTAACTATATGCATTTACTTTTTAATGGGAAACCAACTTGCAATACAAACATTGGTCATGATCTATTATCCATTTTATATATTGGAGGATTCAATTTTCCAATAATTTCTTAACGTTTTTGGGGTCTTTATTCCCAAGGGACATTAGTCAGTGGTTTCCTTTTTTTGTAATGTTGTCACCTGGTTATCAGTATCAGGATAAATCTGACTTCATAAAATGAGTTGCAATTTGTTGGTAATGCATCTATTTGCTAATTTGCTCAAAGATTTTTGGCAGGAATAGAATTATTTCTCCTTTAATTGTAGTCATAATATTCACAAGTGGAGTCTTCTGCATTGGATGCTTTTTTTTGTTTCTGATTTTTGCTTTTTAATATATATATTTCATTATAAGTTCATATTCTTTAATTGACATACAGTTATTAAGAAATTCCACATCTTCTTCAGTCAAGTTAAATAATTTATGTCTTCCAAGGAATTTGTCCACTTAACAACTAAGTTTTCAAATTTATTTACATAATAAATTCTATATTGATCATAATAATTCCATATCATTTTACCAGCTAGAACCTGTAATGACATCTCCTCTTTGATTACTGATGTTGATATTGTAATACTTTTAATTTTTTTGACTGACTACTGTGGAGAGATATGTATTGATATAATGACTTTGTTTCAAAGGAGCACTTTTTGGTTTACTCTTCCTTTTTTTTCTGTTCTTTCTATTTCATCAAGTTCTGCTCTTATTTTTATTTCTTTCCCTCAACTTCCATTGAGTGTGTTTTCCTAGGTTTATAAGGTAGATGCTTATTTAATTAATTTGAGAACCCCTCTCTACCTAGTGCAAATAATTAGTGCTATGCTTTTCTTCTAAGTACTGATAAACTTATATTAAAATATGGCTAGCTACTACTCTAGACAAAAACAATCTTCCCAGTTCTGCATCTTAGTGACCAACTCACAAGATATAGCCTGCATTTTTTTTAAAGATTTTATTTATTTATTTGACACAGAGAGAGAGAAATTACAAATAGGCAGAGAGGCAGGCAGAGAGACAGGGAGAGGAGGAAGCAGGCTCCCTGCTGAGCAGAGAGCCCGATGCGGGCCTCGATCCCAGGACGCTGAGATCATGACCTGAGCCGAAAGCAGAGGCTTTAACCCACTGAGCCACCCAGGTGCCCTATAGCCTGCATTTCAAGCAAAGCCACAGAATAGAGACTTTGTGTTCATAGGGTATGGAACTTTTCTTCTTGGACCTCCAATTTGTACAAAGAATCACTCTCTTATACTTCCATCATACCAGGAGCACATCTTACCATGGTGAGCCACACTGTTAATGATACTATCCTGTCTGACACTATTGTGCCCTACCTTATTCAGTGAATAAAGGCAGAGATGAATCATACTTGATCTTTTCTCCCAAAGCCAAATATGGAGACTAACATTTTGATGAAACAGATTATGTTTTATTTTAAGGATTTTATTTAATATATATATATACATATACATATATATTTATTTATTTAAGAGAGAGACACACACAAACACAATGAGAAAGGGAACACAAGCAGGGAAAGTGTGAGAGGGAGAAGCAGCCTTCCCGTTAAGCAGGGAGCCCAGTGCAGGGCTCAATTCTAGGACCCTGGGATCATGACCCGAACCAAAGGCAGACACTCAACTACTGAGCCACCCAGGCATCCGTAAACAGATTATTATGATATTTCCCAACTTTTATCATTATTATTATTATTTGGTGCACTAATACTTTCCATAAAGCTTTTGACATGGTTCTCCGCAAACTTAAATAATTTATTGATAACACTTTTTTTTTATTTAGCTACCTAATGGAATCTTCAAAGGTAGGATCAAGTATCATGTTATTCTCCAGCAACACCCACTCTATTGAGATCTCCAAACTCTTCCAGAGCTGCTTTGTCAGATTCCCAGCTGGCAGTACTGGATACCTTTCACACCCTATTCTTCCTGGCTATAGGGCCCGTGTCATCTTCCTGATTACTGTCTTGATTCCAAATAAGCAACCAGATCCTTAATAATTCTTCACCTAGTAGCCCATTGACAAGGACAGAAAGTCAAGGTCCTTCCTGTCTTCTGGGAAAACCTATACTTTTGTAGAGTTGATGCTAAGTGGAGAATGTGGGGTTACAAAAGATAGTACCTCTGAATCTGGAAAAGGAGAGATGGTGCATCCTTCCTCACAAGCAAAAATGATGGAACAAAGAAGAGGAGAAAGGGATTTGGTGATTTCATAAATAATGGAATGTGCCTCAAAACTACGTACTATTTCAAGCTACATTGTCCTTCTCTGTGCTTCTAAAACACAATATACTTTCTCTCTTAGTACAGAGCCTCCTTATGTGCAGGTGTCACTTTCTGAGATACTCTTTCTACCCTGCTTTAACGCCTACTTCTCTTTTCATTCGATCTGTAGATTGACCCAGGATGCCTTTACATAATCTTCACAACTATGGTTGACTCCACTTTCATAGGCTTCTATACTACCCTGAAAGTCTCCTTCTTTGAGACTGATCAAAACTGTATTTAATAGTTCAATGCCTACTAGTCCATCTACACAATTACACTCCCTACTAATGGTGACAGATAATATTTACAAAGAACTATATATGTCAGGCACCACACTTAGTCCTGTATATGTTAACTCACTTGACATACTCAATAAAATTGAGATAGTTGCTAGAATTATAACTGTTTTCCAGGGGAGGAAATGGATGAACAAAAAGATAAAACAACTGATAAATGCCTCACATATGGCAAGTAATGAAACCAAAGATCTAACCTCGTTACTTAACCCTGAGCATCAGTATATTAACTACCACTCTACACTCATTTATGAAAGCAAAAGACCATGGCTTTCCTCTTTGTCAAACATATTCAGCACATAGGACATATTAATCAGATATCTATTACATGAAGTACCCATCACACCTCTTTCATTACTATTTCAATCAGGATTCATAGTTTCAAGCAATTAAAAATAATTCTAGATAGTTGAGCAGGAAAAAATACTAAAAAGATGAATAATGGCTCAAAGAATCACTGGAAAAAATAAAAAAAAAAAGCAGAAGTCAAAACCTCTGTAAAATAAGTTCAGAGAATGAGTTCTATGCTGCAAAATTACTGCAGTCACTGCTAAACTCTGGATGACATGGTTTGCATTAAGCCCTCTTTTGTATTCATTTCATGTGGTTTTGAAACATTCATCAGATAATTAATTTCATAATGAAATAGTGACTACTCTGAACGACAATGAAGATTTAACACGTTAACAGTTTTCAAAAGAAGTAGAATGCTGTTTTCCAGGGGCAGGAGGGAGAGGGTCATGGGAAGTTATTGTTTACTGGGTGAAGAGTTTTAGTTTTGCAAGATGAAGAGAATCCTGGAGATGGATGCTGTTGGTAGTTGTACAGCAATATGAATGCACTTAATACCAATGAAATGTATATTAAAGTGATTTTGATAATAAATTTTGTGTCATGTGTATTCTACCACAATAAAAAATTTGAAAAAAGAAATATAAATTTATCAATTAATATAAATCAGTAGTAATTTTAGTAGTTTTTAAGTTTATCATTTTCAAAAATTCCATCACATTCCACTTAAAGGATTATTAAAGCCATCTTCACTACTCTCTTTCTTCTATGTTTTAATAAAATTTATATTGCAGTATACCTTAATTACTAAAAACTTTTTCTTTTAAAAAACAGGTTTGCTTATTTATTTTAGAGAGAAACAGAGAGAGCTCAGGAGATAGAGTTGGGGGAGGGACAGAGGAGGAAAGAGAAGAGAGAGACAATTTCCCTGCTGAGCGCATAGCCTGATATGGGGCTTGATCCCATGACCATGAGGTCATGACCTGAGCCGAAATCAAGGGTTGGACGCTTAACCAACTGAGCCACCCAGGTGCCCTAAAAAATGTTTTTCTAAAAACCAATAAACTCAACATATTTTTATTCGAGAATGTTTTTTTCACACTGGATAGAATTCACTGGGAAGCCATAGCAAGCAGTAAACACAAACAACAAATTATTTTTCTACTAACGTCTTTGCACACTGATAGAAACTGGGCACAAATTCTGACATTTATTCATACTAATAATATTGTCCTTTATAAGTTTTTGCATATAGTTCAAAAAATGTCTATGGAGTTATATTAATAGTAGCAAATATTTGAATGTCTTGCTCCCATGAACAGTTTTTGAGGATCTGAAACATGAAGCGAAATTGAGTCTATACATACCTACATTATCTCATTGACTTTCCCAAGATGCTAGAAGTATGGCACTGTTGGGCGCCTGTGTGGTTCAGTGGGTTGAAGCCTCTGCTTTCGGCTCAGGTCATGATCTCAGCATCCTGGGATCAAGGCCTGCATTGGGCTCTCTGCTCAGCAGGGAGCCTGCTTCCTCCTCTCCCTGTCTCTCTGCCTGCCTGCTGCCTACTTGTAATCTCTCTCTCTGTGTCAAGTAAATAAATAAAAATCTTTAAAAAAATAATTAAAAAAATAGAAGTATAGCACTGTTATCCCCATTTCATAGTTGATGAAGTTGATATTCAGGATGAATAGGTATCGTGCTCAATATTACACAAGAAAATGAGTGATAGAAGCCAGATTTAAACTCAGCCTGTCTGACTCCAAAGCTTATGTTCCAATACAATTTTCCTTGTATTGCAACTGACAAATCACATGTTTTCCCTATTTCTCTCTTGTATATTCTTTTGTAAGATGGGCTGTCTTCTCAATCTCTCATTTTTGCTATGGCTAATTTGCCCATTTCCTGCTGAGATTACATAAAACTCTAACCCATCCACTTTCTATTTTAAACTTTTCTGCTACAACAGTAGGCTGCTTATAGACCCCAACATAGTTCATGTGCTTCCTTGACCCAGGCCTTTGCCTTTACTGCTGATAGGTCTGAAAGTTTCTTTTTAGCCTCCAGAATCTCTGGCTTCTACTCATTTTCAAATACTCAGCTGTGGAACAGCAACCTCCAGAAAGCCTTCCCTGGGGTAACACTTCCACCAATCTGAGACTGACTCAGGGGCACCACGACTGTCTAGAGTTCCCGTGTGTAGATTATCACTGAACTCACAGCATCAGTTTGGAATTATAGCATTAGTTTTTGACTCAACACCAATTCCCATTCATTTCTGTATCACCAGCACCAAGCACTATGTCTGATACATATTACATAATGAAGTATTTTTTATTAAATGAATGAATGTATAACCAGAAATAGTAAAATACAGCCAGCACATTGTTTGAAAATTGGAATAGACATTAAAACTATTAGGACTGCAATACAGCAAAAGGTAAGGTTAGTCTGATATGGGGTATATATGTATATATATATATATATATATATCTCAAGGACAAGCAAGACTTACTCTCTGTTATTGAATTCTGCTATTTCGACTTTAGTTTGGTGATTCTTAACTATTGTGGGGTCTGTAACTTTAATTCTACTGGTTTAGTTCCTAACATTTATCTTTAAAATGTATTTTAGGGACTGTACACATGTACACATTTTACTAAAGAAAAAAGTAAATTTAATTTTAAAAAAGCCTTGGGGTGCCTCGGTGGCTCATAGAACTGAAGAATTTACACAGCAGAATGCTAGAGGATAAAGATGTGAGATACCATTTACATCGGTGTGAATAGGACTGGAGGGTATTATGCTGCATGAAATAAGTCAAACAGAGAAAGACAATTATCATATGATTTCACTCACACATGGAATATAAGAAACAGTGCAGAGGATTGTAGGGTTAGTGAGGGAACCCTGAAGGGGAAGTCATAAGAGAAGGAGAAAAACCATGAGAGACTCCTAATTATAGGAAACAAACAGAGAGTTTCTGAAAGGGAGGTGGGAGGGAGGATGGGGTAACTGGGTGATGGGCATTAAGGGGGGCACATGATGTGATGAGCACTGGGTGTTATACGCAAATGATAAATTATTGAACACCACATCTGAAACTAATGATGTACTATATTGGCTGATTGAACTTACATTAAGAGAAAAGAATTCTAGAGGAATTTGTTAGTCGTGTGAAGGCCAGGCACCTTATATTGTTGATGGGAAGTCACCAGCTCGCTATGTGAGTTTGATCCAACACTGTGCCCCCAGTGACAAGTCCCTGTTAGAAGGTATGTTGGCCATATGAGGAAAGAACTCTGGTGTTGAAATGACTTCCGCAGAAAGCAGTAAATCAGAAGAGATCACTTAGCAGCCCCTTGAGCCTCGATTTACAGCATTAAGATCTTCTGTGGGTCATGGCAAGGTTCATAAATAATTTTTATCCTGAGAATAAACTCATTAAATAAACTCAACTGACATTCAATGGAGCAGTTTTTATAAGGAAGTATCATAATATGATACTTGATAAGAAAAATAATGTGATACGATAAATGTTCAGATTACAGAAAATTTGTGACTGAATTTGTATTAGAAAGAGTATATAAGGAAGGAAATGATGATTATATAGATGCTCTGAGGACCCAAGTATTCATTTTTTTGTCCTGAGACTGAACTTATTAGAAGGTTACGGGCATAAAAAGTGCTCCATCTCCCTGCCAACCAACATGAATCAATTCAGCAAGATAAAAAGAAAGCCAATGTCTCTCAAATTTTATTAAATTATCTTGGTTATGGACCAAATGCAAATAGCTGTATTTCAAGGCTTTGGGATGTCTGACTTAAAGAAGTAACTATTCGGCATGTACAGAATTTACTTTGGAGGGTTGGTATGTGAGAGAGTCATCTCCAAGAGGTGGGTAGTAATACAAAAGAGATGAACCTGAGCTACCTCAGAGGTGCAGGTGACTGCTGGCATCTGAAACAATCACATTTATTAAGATGTTATAAGCAAAGAGAATTATAAAAAGAAAATAAGCATGGAGGAGCGGCAAGATGGTGGAGGAGTAGGAGACCGATTATCATCAGGTCCCAGGAACTCACCCAGAGAGCTATCAAACTATTCTGAACACCTACAAATCCTACCTGAGATTGAAGAGAAGAAGAACAGCAATTCTAGGAACAGAAAATTGATACTTTCTGGAAGGTAGGACGTGCAGAGAAGTGAATCTGAGGCGATGGGAAGATAGACCAGGGGGGAGGGGCCGGCTCCTGGCAAGGGAGCGAGCAACAGAGTGCAGACTCGGAACTGTTAGAAGTCGGCTCCACTGAGGGACATCGCCCCAGAGAGGAGGAGTAGGAGACCGATTATCATCAGGTCCCAGGAACTCACCCAGAGAGCTATCAAACTATTCTGAACACCTACAAATCCTACCTGAGATTGAAGAGAAGAAGAACAGCAAAGCGGGAGAGACGGAGCTGAGCTGAGGTGTCTCTCAGCTCGGGGTTACCTTGGGCTGAGATCTGAAGCCCAGCCGGGCCACGGCTGTGTGAGTGGGGACCGAACGGGCGGCAGACTTGGAGAGACTCACCTTCCTCCTCCGGGAGCAGCGGCGCGGGAGCGGCTACAGGATCTGCCAGGTTCAGAGATTCTAAACGGGGGCCGCGCCAGAGATAGAGACACTCAGTCATGGGCCAGGTGAGCTCGGAGAGCGGCCGGAGACCAGGAGACGGGAGGGGCAGCTTTTCTCTGAGGCGCACTGAGAACTGAGGCCCCAGGCTCTTGGCTCCTCCAAGTCAGAGACTGGGAGCCACCATTTTCAGTCCCGTCCTCCAACGAGGTACGGAAAGCGTTCAGGGAACAAAAGGAGACCAGGAGACGGGAGGGGCAGCTTTTCTCTGAGGCGCACTGAGAACTGAGGCCCCAGGCTCTTGGCTCCTCCAAGTCAGAGAATCACAGCAACAGGCCCCTCCCCCAGAAGACCAGGAAAAAAAAAAAAAACATCCAAAGTCAAGTTCAAGATTGCTGAGAATTGGGCGCCTGGGTAGCTCAGTGGGTTAAAGCCTCTGCCTTCGGCTCAGGTCATGATATCAGGGTCCTGGGATCGAGGCCCACATCCTCCTCTCTCTCTGCCTGCCTGTGTGCTGATTTGTACTCTTTCTCTCTCTGTGTGTGTCAAATAAATAAATAAAATCTTTAAAAATTAAATTAATTAATTAATTAAAAAAAAGATTGCTGAGAATTGTGGAACTCCGGAACCAAGGAAAAGGAACGCAGACAATTCATGGCTTTTTCCCCATGATTCTTCAGTCATTCAAAGTTAAATTCATTGAAGTTTTCTTTTTTCTTTGAATTTTTTTCTTACTTTTTTCTTTGAAATTTTTTCCCTTTTTATATTTTAACGTTCTTAACTCTTATATCTTATCAAGACTTTTTAATCTTTTTAAAATTTTCATTGCTATAATCATATTTTATCCCTTCATTGTTTTTAACCTTATTTTCTGTATACTTACAGGGTCTGTTCAATTAATCAGTCTAATAGATACAGATAGATAGATATAGAGATAGAGTCATAGACAGACATAGATATAGAAACAGAAATAGAAAATATAGATATAGGATTTTGTTTTATTCATTTTGTTTTGTTTTGTTTTTGTACGATTTTATTTTTCTGGGTTTTTGTTTGTTTGTTTGTTTGTTTTTCCCTCTTTCTTTTCTCCCCAGTTCCAGGTCTCTTCTGAATAGGTTAGTGTATATTTCTCTGGGGTCATACCTACCCTTTAGTATTTGGTTCTCTCAACCATCTATTCTTATCTGCATAAAATGACGAGGTGGAAAAAATCAACACAAAAAAAAGAACAAGAGCAAGTAATGATGGCTAGGGACTTAATCAATGCAGACATTAGTAATATGACAGAACTAGAGTTCAGAAAGACGATTCTTAAGGTGCTGGCTGGGCTCGAAAAAAACATGGAAGATAATAGAGAAGCTGTCTCTAAAGAAATAAAAAAACTTTCTGGAGAAATAAAAGAACTAAAATCTAACCAAGCTGAAATCAAAAAAGCTATTAATGAGGTGCAATTGAAAATGGAGGCTCTTGGGCGCCTGGGTGGCTCAGTGGGTTAAAGCCACTGCCTTCGGCTCAGGTCATGATCGCAGGGTCCTGGGATCGAGGCCCATATCGGGCTCTCTGCTCAGCAGGGAGCCTGCTTCCTCCTCTCTCCTCTCTCTCTGCCTGCCTCTCTGCTTACTTGTAATCTCTCTCTGTGTGTCAAATGAATAAATAAAATCTTTAAAAAAAAAAAAGAAAATGGAGGCTCTTACTGCTAGGATAAATGAAACAGAAGACAGAATTAGTGATTTAGAAGACAAAATGTCAAAGAAAAAAGAAGAGGATGAAAAGAGAGACAAACAACTACTGGACGATGAGGAGAGAATTCTAGAGATAACTGATACCATAAGACAAAACAATATTAGAATAATTGGGATCCCAGAAGAGGAAGAGAGAGAGAGAGAGGGCCAGAAGGTATATGGGAGCAGATCTTAATACAGAATTTCCCTAATCTGGCATAGGGAACAAGCATCAAAATCCAGGACGCACAGAGAACCCCCCTCAAAATCAATAAAAATAGGTCCACACCGCATCATCTATTAGTAAAACTTACAAGTCTTAGTGACAAAGAGAAAATCCTGAAAGCAGCTCGGGACAAGAGGTCTATAAAATACAATGGCAGAAATATTAGACTGACAGCAGACCTATCCACAGAAACTTGGCAGGCCAGAAAGAGCTGGCATGATATATTCAGAGCACTACACGAGAAAAATATGCAGCCAAGAATACTATATCCAGGTAGGCTGTCATTGAAAATAGAAGGAGAGAT
>LNAC01001401.1:47247-138068 GCA_002007465.1 Ailurus styani | reverse complement strand
CTCAAATACATGGAGGCTGAAGAACACCCTACTCAAGAATGAATGGGTCAACCAGGAAATTAAAGAAGAATTAAAAAAATTCATGGAAACAAATGAAAATGAAAATACAACTGTTCAAAATTTATGGGACACAGCAAAAGCAGTCCTATGAGGAAAGTATATACCAATACAAGCCTTTATCAAGAAACAAGAAAGTTCTCAAATACACAACCTAACTCTAANCACAACCTAACTCTACACCTACAAAAGCTAGAGAAAGAACAGCAAAGAAAGGCTACACCCAGCAGGAGAAGAGAAATCATAAAGATCAGAGCAGAAATCAATGAAATAGAAACCAAAAGAACAGTGGAACAAATCAATGAAACTAGGAGCTGGTTCTTTGAAAGAATTAATAAGATTGATAAACCCCTGGCCAGACTTATCCAAAAGAAAAGAGAAAGGACTCAAATTAATAAAATCATGAATGAAAGAGGAGAGATCACAACCAACACCAAAGAAATACAAACAATTCTAAGAACGTATTATGAGCAACACTACACCAGTGAATTTGACAATCTGGAAGAAATGGATGCATTTTTAGAGAAATATAAACTACCAAAACTGAACCGGAAAGAAATCGAAGACCTGAATAGACCCATCACCAGTAAGGAGATTGAAGCAGTCATCAAAAATCTCCCAACGAACAAGAGCCCAGGGCCAGACGGCTTCCCAGGGGAATTCTACCAAACATTTAAAGAAGAATTAATACCTATTCTCCTGAAACTGTTCCAAAAAATAGAATTGGAAGGAAAACTTCCAAACTCCTTTTATGAGGCCAGCATTACCTTGATCCCCAAACCAGGCAAAGACCCCATCAAGAAGGAGAATTACAGACCAATATCTTTGATGAACACGGATGCAAAAATCCTCAACAAAATACTAGCCAATCAGATCCAATAACACATTAAAATGATGATTCACCACGACCAAGTGGGATTTATTCCTGGGATGCAAGCTTGCTTTAACATTCGCAAATCAATCAATGTGATACAAGACATTAATAAAAGAAAGAACAAGAACCATATGATCCTCTCAATAGATGCTGAAAAAGCATTTGACAAAGTACAGCACCCTTTCTTAATCAAAACTCTTCATAGTGTAGGCATAGAGGGTACATACCTCAATATCATCAAAGCCATCTATGAAAAACCCACAGCAAATATCATTCACAATGGAGAAAAACCGAGAGCCTTTCCCCTAAAGTCAGGAACATGTCAAGGCTGTCCACTATCACCACTGCTATTCAACATAGTACTAGAAGTCCTAGCCTCAGCAATCAGACAACAAAAAGAAATAAAAGGCATCCAAATCGGCAAGGAAGAGGTCAAACTCTCACTCTTTGCAGATGATATGATACTTTATGTGGAAAACCCAAAGGACTCCACTCCAAAACTGCTAGCACTCATACAGGAATTCAGTCAAGTGTCAGGATATAAAATCAATGCACAGAAATCAGTTGCATTTCTATATACCAACAACAAAACAGAAGAAAGAGAAATTAAAGAGTCAATCCCATTTACAATTGCACCCAAAACCATAAGATACCTAGGAATAAACCTAACCAAAGAGGCAAAGAATCTGTATTCAGAAAACTATAAAGTACTCATGAAAGAAATTGAGGAAGACACAAAGAAGTGGAAAAACATTCCATGCTCATGGATGGGTAGAATAAATATTGTGAAAATGTCTATGCTACCTAGAGCAATCTACACATTTAATGCAATCCCCATCAAAATACCAGCAATTTATTTCAAAGAAATGGAACAAATAATCCTAAAATTTATATGGAACCAGAAAAGACCCCGAATAGCCAAAGGAATGTTGAAAAAAAAAAGCAAAGTTGGCGGCATCACAATTCCAGATTTCAAGCTCTATTACAAAGCCGTCATCATCAAGACAGTATGGTACTGGCACAAAAACAGACACATAGACCAGTGGAACAGAATAGAGAACCCAAAAATGGACCCTCAACTCTATGGTCAACTAATCTTTGACAAAGCAGGAAAGAATGTCCAGTGGGAAAAAGATGGTATCTTCAACAATTGGTGTTGGGAAAACTGGTCAGCCACATGAAGAAAAATGAAACTTGATCATTTCCTTACACCACACACAAAAAGAGACTCAAAATGGATAAAAGACCTCAATGTGAGAAAGGAATCCATCAAAATCCTCGAGGAGAACACAGGCAGCAACCTCTTCGACCTCAACCGCAGCAACTTCTTCCTAGGAACCTCACCAAAGGCAAGGGAAGCAAGGGCAAAAATGAACTATTGGGACTTCATCAAGATTAAAAGCTTTTGCACAGCAAAGGAAACAGTCAACAAAACCAAAAGACAACTGACAGAATGGGAGAAGATATTTGCAAACGACATATCAGATAAAGGGCTAGTATCCAAAATCTATAAAGAGCTTCTCAAACTCAACACCCATAAAACAAATAACCCAGTCAAGAAATGGGCAGAAGACATGAACAGACATTTCTCCAAAGAAGACATCCAAATGGCCAACAGACACATGAGAAAGTGCTCAACATCACTCGGCATCAGAGAAATACAAATTAAAACCACAGCGAGATACCACCTTACACCAGTCAGAATGGCTAAAATCAACAAGTCAGGAAATGACAGATGTTGGCGAGGTTGCGGAGAAAGGGGAACCCTCCTACACTGTTGGTGGGAATGCAAGCTGGTGCAACCACTCTGGAAAACAGTGTGGAGATTCCTCAAAAAGTTCAAAATGGAGCTACCCTATGACCCAGCAATCGCAATACTGGGTATTTATCCTAAAGACACAAAGGTAGTGTTCCTCAGGGGCACGTGCACCCGAATGTTTATAGCAGCAATGTCCACAATAGCCAAACTATGGAAAGAACCTAGATGTCCATCAACAGATGAATGGATAAAGAAGATGTGGTATATATATACAATGGAATATTATGCAGCTATCAAAAGAAACGAAATCTTGCCATTCGCAACGACATGGATGGAACTGGAGGGTATTATGCTGAGCGAAATAAGTCAATCAGAGAAAGACAATTATCATATGATCTCTCTGATATGAGGAACTTGAGGGGCAGGGTGGGGGGTTGTGGGGGGTAGGGAGGGAAAAATAATGAAACAAGATGGGATGGGGAAGGAGACAAACCATAAGAGACTTCTAATCTCATAAAACAAACTGAGGGTTACTGGGGGGTGGGAGGGTAGGGATAGGGTGGATGGGTTATGGACATTGGGGAGGGTTTGTGCTTTGGTGAATGCTGTGAAAGATGTAAGCCTGATGATTCACAGACCTGTACCCCTTGGGCAAAGAATAAAAATAAAATTAAAAATAAATAAATAAATAAATAAATAAATAAAATTAAAAAAAAAACCACAGTAAGATACCACCTCACACCCGTCAGAATGGCTAAAATCAACAAGTCAAGAAACGACAGATGTTGGTGAGGTCGCGGAGAAAGGGGAACCCTCCTACACTGTTGGTGGGAATGCAAGATGGTGCAGCCACTCTGGAAAACAGTGTGGAGATTCCTCAAAGAGTTGAAAATGGAGCTACCCTACGACCCAGCAATCGCACTACTGGGTATTTATCCTAAAGACACAAAGGTAGTGATCCTCAGGGGCACGTGCACCCGAATGTTTATAGCAGCAATGTCCACAATAGCCAAACTATGGAAAGAACCTAGATGTCCATCAACAGATGAATGGATAAAGAAGAGGTGGTATATATATACAATGGAATACTATGCAGCTATCAAAAGAAATGAAATCTTGCCATTTGCAACAACATGGATGGAACTGGAGGGTATTATGCTGAGCGAAATAAGTCAATCAGGGAAAGACAATTATCATATGATTTCTCTGATATGAGGAACTTGAGAGTCAGGGTGGGGGGTCGTGGGGGGTATGGAGGGAAAAATAATGAAAGAAGATGGGATGGGGAAGCAGACAAACCTTAAGAGACTCCTAATCTCACAAAACAACCTGAGGGTTCCTGGGTCGTGGGAGGGTAGGGATAGGATGGATGGGTTATGGACATTGGGAAGGGATTGTTCTTTGGTGAATGCTGTGAAAGATGTAATCCTGATGATTCACAGACCTGTACCCCTGGGGAAAGAATTAAAAAAAAAAGACCAAATGGTGAAAGAAATGTGAAAAATAAAGAAACTTTAGGAATTTCGAGGGATACTTTATAAATATTTTGGAGAGAAATTTGATAATTGCTGGTGAAATTAAATATTTTTATACCATAACTGAAAATAAAGAAATTTCTGCACATACAGCTACTTTAGATCTATAAAGAGAAATATACAAGGTTAGTGATAGCAACATTATTTTTTGGTAACAATAAATAATGGGTTACTGAGTTGTTGATACTCATATAAAGAGGAAAAATCCACATAATGGAAATTGAACAGCAGTTAAAAATAATGAAGTGGACTTACACAAAACAACATGGACAGATATTTAAAATTTAGTGTTGAGTGAAATAAAAGAATAACCTCACATTTATAACCCAATACCATTTATATAAATTCAATATCTAAACCCATCTCCTATAAATGAACATGCAGCTAAATAGGAGCAATAGAAATTAATTAGACAGGCGTATTTTAAGAACACTGAAGTTTACACTTTTCTGAAGGACAGAAAAATAGAAGCCATGTTGACATGTACAGAAAACAGAAAAAGAAACCAAAATAAGGGGCATCTGGGTGGCTCAGTTGGTTAAGTGCCTGACTATGGCTCAAATCATGATCTCAGGATCCTGGGAGAGAGACCCTCAGACTCCCTGTTCAGTGGGGAGTCTTATTCCTTTCCCTCTGTCCCTTCTCCTGCTCATGCTCTCTCTCAGATAAATAAAATCTTTTAAAAAAATAAATAAATAAAGCAAAAGAAGGTCTTTATAGAAACTGATGATGATGGCACAGCATAGAGAATATGGTCAATGATATTGTAATGGCATTGGATGATGACAGATGGTAGCTACACTGGTGAACACAGCATAATATATAAACTTGGTAAATCACTATGTTGTACACTTGAAACTATTATAACATCATGTGCCCAAATAAATAAATAAAATCTTAAAAAAACATCATGTGTCCACCATACTCAAGTAAAACAATTTGTAAAAAATAAAGAAAGAAACCAATGATGCTTGCTCCCATAATGTGGGGATGTGACTAATTCACACAAAGTTCAAATGGAAATTAAAACTTTTTAAAGTGATGTTTCTGATGAATCTTGGATCACTGAATAAAATTAAATTAAATTTAAAAAAATAAAGTGATGTTTCCTAGGATGCAGTTGTATGTACCTCACATGTTAAAAATCTGTAGTACAACAAAAATTTCTGTAGGATTATCTCTCTGAAAAACGATGTATTTTCTCAGGAATATTTGTTTCAAGTTTCTCTTACATTATTATCATAATGCCATCATAAACATCATAAGTTAACATTAATTGATAGCCCTACAATCAGGAGACTACCCACAGAATACACAGTCAACATAGGGCTGGATTACCAGAGCTCCTTGCTTTTACAGAGAACAAAAATCATTTTCTTCTCACACCTGCCTACTTATCTGTCCTAAGAGGACCTCATAGGCCAAGGAATTAGGGATGGAGAAGTTCCCAGAGTGTAAAGTCCCTGAGGCTCTGGAGTTATAACTACACAGATACTTCAGGAACTAACCAGAACTCCAGTATCAGTGGACCCCATGCTTCACATCCTCTGTAAGTGAGTCTGGGTAGAGAGTAGCTGAGAGCTACCTATATTAGCTATACTAATATTAGCGAGAACATGGGGGGGCAAGGTTGAGGGGTGAGGGGAACCTTTCTCTTCAGTCTAGATCTGTGCTTCATTCCATTCCTGAGTCAGTATGACTGAAGCAGTCTAAAAATGGGGTAGTAGAGACTACATCCTGTCTCAGGTAAGGAGATTCATGTGACAGCGTGTGCTGTGGGCTCTTCCTTTGCCCTCCTCTTGACTTTTCAGATCTTTTGCTGGGTGGTACCAGAGATGCAGAGAAACAGAAATTTGTCCATAGAAGATTAATGGGGTGGGGGTGGGGAGCTTAGAAAGTTCATCATCTGCAGCTTAGTTTAGTAGATTTTGGCTTTTCAACTGTACATACTGAAATGTAGGGACTTTGGGGCAAAGATTCCACACACAATGTTTGAATCATGATGTAAGAATTAAATTCAATCTAAATAATTTAAGATTAAGGTAACTTTAATCTAAAATAACTTTAATAACTTAATGACTTTAATCTAAATAACTTAATAGCTAATAAATTAATCTAAATAACTAAATAACTTATTGAGAAACTCTAAATAACTTAAGATTTAATCTAAATAACTTGAGGACAGAGACAAATGGGGGTCAGTGCTACTATAAAAGTACTTCCTCAGACTAAGCTCAATCTAAAGAATCTCTAAAAAACTATGCTATAAAAATGGAAAATAATGCACACATCATTGAGGTATCTGTCATTGATTAGTTCAGATCAGTGATGTTTAAAACAATACTTGGGAGAGATGTCTCACAGATCTGTGTGTGTTTGTAGAGTTAGGTGGTCCTTAACAACCCCTCTACTTCTTCAAACAGGGCTTCCATAGTGCTATGCTGAGAGCTTGTCCCGCAGCCTGGGAAAAAATTTGTCCTGCGGGGTCTCTGCTTTTGTCGTCGCCCTTCAATTTCATGGGCTTCTTCATCCTGTCCCTACCTGGAACCAGTAGTCTAGGTCCTCAGCCCTAGTGATGCCATTGCCTAGCTCTGATTGCAATCCAAGATTGAAACGGAAGGGAAAGAAGGACATATATGTCTCAGATGCTTGACTTCTGTTGCTGAATAGGTAGTTCAAAGCTTATTGGGTGAATTATAGATTGAAGAACATGTGGGAACTTTCCAGAGAAAAGAGGAGAAAAGAAGAGTCAGTGAGTGGAAAAAACTGATAAAACAATTCCCCTAAATTGTACTCAGAAATTTTATCCTGGTGCTAGAAATAATTATCCTAAAGTTCTTCGGGAGACAAAGAGAACATATTTCTTGCTCTATGCTTCTCCATAAACACTCATGTCTGAATTACCATTTCTTCCATGTGGTTGTGCCTGCCAAAGATCACTTCAAGATTTCCCCTATGTCCATGCAATGACTCCCTAATTCTTTCCAATACTTTGAATACCCTGGAGAAGGAAAGGTTCCTGGAGATGGTGAGATTTAGGGCTATGATATATAAGGATTAAATGTAAAACTTTTCAGAGTAGGATCAGAGGATGTGATGATCAAATACAAATAATGAAATCTAAATGATGAAAGTGGGTTTTAGATGAAATATTTGGAATGTGGCAGCCTACTGTTGTACCTGTGGAGACTATTTGTGGCAAGGTCTGGGTTGGGCAGGAGCTATTAGTTTATGCCACAAACACAGAAGTGAAAGTATTCGAAAAGAATGAGAGATGAAAAGATAGAGTTGAGTGAACATGATGTCCAGGACATACAGACGGTCCATTGGTCAACTCAAAACTGGATGTCATTTTTCTCTGGGTTTTAGTCTTCATGACCTACTGCATGTTCAGTGTCTCCCAGTCTTTGTAAGACACTCAACTAAGGCAAAGAATAGACAAGATGCTGACTTAGGGAGTGGAGGGTACAGAGTTTTGTGACCAAAAAATAAAACAGAGAATGTGCCTATGGAAATTGTTTTAGAATATTAATTGAACCCAGACTGGGTTGCTCCCTAGAGGGGAAACAATAATTAGATACACAAAATAAAGGGAAAGAAAGAAGAAAATTGAACTTTGATAAGTGGAAGCCAGAGTCAGAGTGGTAAATATAATAAAAAGAAAAATTCCAGATTTTTGGAAAACTGGCCAAGGATTATATGTGTGTTGTGGTAGGGGTGAGGAGGGTTGTGAAGGAAAAAGAGAGAAACCTAAAAATGTATAATATAAAATTACATCTAAGAAATGCCCTGCCACATCACTGATAACACAGGACACAGGTATATTCATATATTCACTGGCTTTTGATCTAAATTTTATTTCTCCCGCACCAAACACTACTAATATAATATAATATAATATAATATAAAGATTTTTTTTATTTATTTGACACAGAGAGAGAGATTACAAGTAGGTAGAGAGGCAGGCAGAGAGACAGGGAGAGGAGGAAGCAGGCTCCCTGCTGAGCAGAGNAGATCACAAGTAGGCAGAGAGGCAGGCAGAGAGACAGGGAGAGGAGGAAGCAGGCTCCCTGCTGAGCAGAGAGCCCGATGCGGGCCTCGATCCCAGGATGCTGAGATCATGACCTGAGCCGAAAGCAGAGGCTTTAACCCACTGAGCCACCCAGGCGCCCAATATAATATAATATAATATAATATAATATAATATAATATAATAATATATAATACCACTGAATCTCAATCTGCCCACTTCAAAAGAGAAAACGTTAAAATGGTCAACGGAAGGGGCACCTGGGTGGCTCAGTTTGTTAAACATGTGCCTTAAGCTCAGGTCATGACTCCAGGCTCCTAGGATCTAGTCCTGCATTGGGCTCCATGCTGTGCAGCAAACCTGCTTCTCCCTCTGCTTCTGCCTCTCTCTGTCTCTGTCTCTCATGAAAAAATAAGTAAAGTCTTTTAAAAAAATGTCATCTTATCCTACCTACTTCAGAGTGCTATGAGCCACAAATGAAATAATATGTTTAAATTTATCCCAAATTTACCAAAGACACTACCAATATATTTTATCAGCAAGAACACAAAAACTGGAAGCCATCTAAATCTCTTCTACATATCAGGTGGGAGCCATGCCTGGCAGACACCAGTTGCACAAACACTTGTCTAGGGAGGCAGAGGATCAGGAGTGAAGACAAGAGTCCTGGAAAGGAGCCCTACTCCTCCCTCCTCTGACAGCAACCCCAGACAATAGCAGGGTCTCTCTGATGTGGAGAATCTAACAGGAAGCCAGCTGAACAGGACTGAAACTGCAGTGGGGGAATAGAAAATCATAACTGGAAATAAAAATATTATTTGAACCCCTGCAAGGGAAAAAAATGTATTCCCAAAGGTATAAAATATCATTCAGATTTGGGTTCAAAGTTTTAATAAAACCCCCTTCCTTACCACCCTACCCCTATTCCAATACTATTTCTCCTCCAGCAGATTATGTAGTCAAAACAACTCATTGTATCATGGGTGAAGTTTGTTTTCTTTTTATAGGATTGAAGGGGCACACATATTATCATACACATATTCATGAGATCCAGAGGAATCCTAGAAATTATTCCAACCCAACCCACTGTATAAGCGGTAAGATCAGTGTGATACAGTATGGGCAGACGACATTGGGAGATAAAAATTCCCTTCTTGGTAATGTGATACTATAACATATTTCACTGGATGCCAAATAATTCAATGGAATAAAGCCCTAGAATATTTGAGTACAGTTACATTTCCCAAACTAATACAAAATTTATGTTATATAGTGTATCTAAAAAGTGATAAAGAGGGAAGTATTTAAACTCATAATGAAAAAGTGTTTCTATTCCACAAAATAACACTTTAACAGAAGCCTTGGTGCATGTACACAGATTTAGATACAATGGACTGCATGGTTTGAAGGACCCCAGAAAGATCTGACTCTTACCTTTGGCCAACCTACAGCCGTCTTTCAACTTTCTTTTACAATTCAGGGGGATGAGATCCTTAGAATCCTTCACCTTTCATGTAAAGGAGAGGACCGCCTCACTTTATTTACAATTCCTTTTCACCAGCTGAAGTCCCACATCAGAGTGACTCAGCCAACATTATACTCTCCTCAGAGTTTGTGCAAGGCCCTGTGATCTGTTCGCCCTATTACTCATTGTCTGTCCCCTGAATGGTTTTACTTTTCCCTCCTGAGAGTAAGGACAGTTTCTTTGTCAATGTTACCTAATACCAGGGGAGGAGGTTAAGTGATAAGAGAATATAACATGGCAACATTAAATTGTGCCTGGTAGCAGGGGAATGTGTACCTGGATTATTATATTAAAGATGGAAAAATAAGATAGGAAAGGAATGTAAAAAACTTAAAGAACAAAAAACAAAGTAAAATGAAAAGAATTATAGAAAAAAAAACTTTAAAGAGAAGACTTCATGACCCTCACACTATTGCAAGCAGAACAAATTTTCACCTTGTCTAACGGCAGGTATGGCTCTCACATAACTATGTGGAACTGCTCCTTCTCCTCTTAAGGTTATCTCTTCCCAAAGAATCCTACAAATATGAAGATGTATAGAGGGACTAGGGACATGGATTTGAGTTCCTATTTGTGCCAGGCTCTGTTATTTATCTGGGCATATTGCTATAGTTAAATTATCATATAGTAGTATATAAATTGTCATCATTAAAAAACAAAAACAAAAAAGGAATAAACTTACACATGCAAATTTGGGGACAAAACTGTCAAAAAAGTAGTTTACTAAGTAATTCCTTCTCTTTAGTTTCTGTAAAGAAATAGCAATTCTATTAAAAATAAACCTTGAAGAAATCAAACCTGTAAAACAAACTATATTTACCCAGTCCTCTATATTGCTTAAAGTGATAGGAATGTCCTAGAACAATGTCACAAAGAATTCACAGATGAATTCACATGGCTCTGGATGACCTGCTAGGATTCATGGGTTTCACCCAAGTGAACCAAATTCTTCTAAATTCATGTGTCTTGAGTCAGTTTCTAATTTTTACCTAATTTTACAGATCACTAAAAAAAACTGAAGAAATATAAGACAAAAGATGACAACTCACCCAAATGGCACCATCTCCACTGAGGTTTCAGACTTCCTCCTGAATTGTTTTGTCAAGTCCCCCAGCTGGAAATTCTGGTTGTCCCTGCCCCTCAGTCTCCTCTTCCTCCTGGCCATGGGGGCCAATGGTGTTCTTCTTGTCACAATCCGGCTGGAGGCCTCTCTGCGTGAGCCTATGTACTACCTGCTCAGCATCCTCTCCCTGCTGGACATTGTGCTCTGTCTCACCGTCATCCCCAAGGTCCTGGCCATCTGCTGGTTTGACCTCAAGTCCATCAGCTTCTATGCCTGCTTCCTCCAGATGTTCATCATGAATTGCTTTCTTGGCATGGAGTCCGGCACATTCATGGTCATGGCCTATGACCGCTATGTAGCCATCTATCACCCACTGAGGTACACATCCATCATCACTGACCAATTTGTAGCCAAGGCTGCTCTTTTTATCTTGGCCAGGAATGTATTTCTTACTATGTTCATTCCCATCCTCTCTGCCCAGCTCCATTATTGTGGAAAAAATATAATTGAGAACTGTATCTGTGCCAATCTCTCTGTATCCAAGCTCTCCTGTGATAACGTTGCCCTTAACAAAATTTACCAGTTAATTGTGGCATGGGCTTTTCTGAGCTCTGACCTCATCCTCATCTTCCTCTCCTATACCTTCATTCTAAGGGCCGTTCTTAGACTCAGGGCAAAAGGGGCAGCTGCCAAAGCTCTGAGCACATGTGGCTCTCACTTCATTCTCATCGTCTTCTTCAGCACCATCCTTTTGGTTTTTGTTTTTACCCACATTGCCAAGAAAAAAGTTTCCCCTGATATCCCCATCTTACTTAATGTCCTACATCATGTAATTCCTGCAGCTCTGAACCCCATTGTCTATGGGGTACGAACCCAGGAGATTAAAGAGGGGATTAGTAAATTACTGAGGAGAGTGGGAGAAAGCAGCAACTAATTGGGTTCTAGCTTGACTTTTCTCAACCGTGAATACTCTAATCACAGTTGAAAGGTAGGGACTTGGGGAATAATTACAATCCTAATCCTCTCTCTGGACATGCCTGAAGATATGAACTACATGGTTTCCCTCTAACCTACAATCATATCAAACCTTTTACCTTCCATCATTTTAAGGAAGTGACTAAGGATATAGATGTAAAATTCTCATCATGTTACCCAGATCAAGGACTATGAATTTTCATGACCCAAGCATCATACTTCATTGCCTGCCCCTGATTAAATCCCTTTTAGAGTCAGTGTGATGGAAAATCCATACTCACTTAAAGAAGTGTGGCTGATAGGAAGAATCAGAACTTAAAACCAGTGCATTGACATCAGAAAAGTAAAATGAGATTTTAAAAAAAAAGCAACAGTTAAAAAATGTTGAAAATAAGCATTATGCTTTAACCTTTCAGGTATTCAAACATATTTATTGAAAGTTATTTTATGTCCACCATTGAACTAGAAAATGGAGCTCTAACATACATACATCTTGATCTTATTACTCTAAAAGTCTGGGGGGAAAGCCAAAAACATATAAAATCACTGTAATAAGAGGTAGATTAAAACACATAAATAAGCCCAGAGGAAAGAGGAATTTGTTTCTGTATGTGAGGACTCCTTTATATATCTGACCTCCTCTTTCAGTTCCTCAAAAAGAATGGCCTCCCTAACAGCTTCTCAAAAACATGAACCACATTCCTGACTCTGAGACTTTTTGCTTGTTATTCTTCTGGCCACATAGCTCCTTCCTTCAGGTCCATTGGGTCTCCCAGACCACAGTATTTAAATATAGTATCCAATAATATTCCCCCAAAGCACAGATGATGTCCTAACACCTTCTCTGCTTCCCTGTTTTGCATAGCATTAATCACTATCTACTGACAGTTCATTTTGCTCATTTATTTGTTTAGTCAGTCCTACATTTACAAACATTTAAGCAGTAGAATGGCAAGAACTTTTGCCTGTTGTGTTCACTTTTGTATTTCCAGTGTCCAAACAGTACTAGGTATACAGTAGAGACCATAAATGTTTGTAAAATTAATGACTGATACACATTGAATAAATTATTGAATGCACACTAGTTACTAGGAATAATTCAGATATGGTCCTTGTCCTCTGAATTTTTACATTTAGACATCAAGAATGAGAGAGACCACATTTCATGCAATATTCCAAGGTCTGAGGGCTGGATGGAATACAACCAGGGGACATAGGGGGGCTTAGAAGGAAGACCAGAAGTACATTTTTAGGGAATTTGATTTGAATATATTTGAGACATCCAAGTGATAGTGTATATTGAACAGTTGCACTGACAAGTTTGGCACTCAAATAAAATGTACACTTGGAATTGACTACATATCATTATTGAAACAATGGGAAAACAGATGGAAAGACCTAGAGAAAGAGTATGAAATAGAACAGAAGAAAATCCAACAAAGAGTCCTAAAAAGCCCCCATATCATCCTTACCTTCTGGTTTGTAAAGTGTAGCCTGGAGAGAACTCAAAGTAGTAGTGATCGGGAAAAGGAAGGAAAAATGAAAAAGTCACAGAATAAAGCACTTCAAAATGGACTGTGTTCACTCAAGAGGCCATGGTCACTTTATTTAAGGCCCCCCATAGAGTGTGGGGGGGCCCTATCTGTATAAGCAACTTAATGTGCAAAATGCATTTCAAAATGGATGGGCTCATGTGTGCCCATTATAAAACACATGGGTTTATCAATGAATGATATAGATAGAGAAGAAATTCTTACATACATATGTATTATCCTCTCTGTGCACATAAGGATTCTTTGTGGTGTCAAAACACCATTTCTTGACAGAAGAAGGACATAAAATATATTTGAAAAAATAATGGCTGAAAATTTCCAATCTGATAAAAATCATAAACCCAGAGTTCCAAGAAGCTCAATGAAACCCAAGAATAAGAAACATGAAGAAAATGAGACTACAGTACATCGTAACCCAATTGTTCAGAAGTAATGATAGAGAAAAAAATTGTAAAAGCCAGAAAAAAATGACACATTACAAGCCAAAAGACTAAATTAAGGGGTGCCTAGGTGGCTCCATCAATTGTGTGTCTGACTTCACCTCAGGTCATGATCCCAGTATACTGGTATCGAGCATGGCTTTGGGCTCCCTGATCAGTGGGGATCCTGTTTCTCCCTCTCTCTGCCTCTTCCCTCCATCTGTGTGGTCTCTCCTCTCTCTCTCTCAAATAAATAAAATCTTTTAAAAAGTCAAGGAACCATATTAAACATTTTTATCAAAAACAATGCAAATGAGAAAACATAGAGCTTCATCTTTAAAGGACTGAAAGAGAAAAATTTTTAATGTACAATTCTATCCCCCACAAATACTTTTGAAAAACAGATATGTGTTTTTAATATACAAAAACTAAAATACTTTTCACCATCATACTCATACTACAAACAATGTTTGAAAAGTTTCAAGAGAAAGGAAGAAAATATTATCTGATATAAATACAGATGTACAGAAAGGTTTAAAGACCATCGAAATTTGTTGTTACATGGGTAAATTGTAAGATTCGAAAATTATTTATAGTTATTTAAAAAATTATTGACTATAACAAAAATAATAACAATGCAGCATGTGGTTTATAAAACATATGAAAATAATAGCACAAAACAGGAAGGAAGCAATGGAACTGTATCATGGCAACTACCTTGTATGTGAAATGATGTGTTATCACTTGAATGTAGACTGTGATTAGAGATCATACTATAATCTCTAAAGCAAGCCCCCAAAATACAATAGTTAAAACTCATAAGAGAAAAGATAAATTAAAATGGAATTTTTAATATATACTCAGATAATCTAAAGGGAAAATAAGGAAGGGAAAAGAAAGAGAGAACAAATGCCCAAATGATTTATTTAGAGTGATTATTACAGTCACTTTAAATAAAGATGTGGAGAAAGGGGAGCAGTCTTACACTCTTGGTGGAAATGAAGCCTATACAGCCACTCTGGAAAACACTATGGATGTTCATCAAGATGGTAAATTAAAAAAAGATCTACCCTACAACCCAGCAACTGCACTACTAGGTATTTACCCCAAAGATACAGATGTAGTGAAAAGAAGGGGTACATACACCCCAACGTTCATAGCAACAATGTTAGAATAGCCAAACTGCAAAAGGAGCTGAGATGCACTTCAACAGATGAATGGGTAAAGAAAATGTGGTACATATGTACAATGGAATACTAATTAGCTACAAAAAAGGATGAATATCCACCATTTGCATCGACATGGATGGTACTGGAGGGGATTATGCTAAGTGACATAAGTCAACCAAAGAAAGCAATTATCATATGGTTTCACTCATATGTGGAACTTAAGGAATAGCATGGAGGACCATAGGGGAAGGGAGGGAAAACTGAAGTGGGAGGGGGGAATCGGAGAGGGGGACAAATCATGAGAGTCTATGGACTCTGGGAAATAACCTGAGGGTTTCAGAGGGGAAGAGGGTAGCTGGGTGAAGGGTATTAAGGAGGACATGTGTTGGGATGAGCACTGGGTGTTATATGCAACTAATGAATCATTGGACACTACATCAAAAACTAATGATGTACTATAAAGTGGTTAACTGTACATAATACATACATACATATATTCATACATACATGCATGCATACATACATAATAAAGTGAACTACATCCATAAATCACATTAACTATAAAGGGACTAATTACCCAACTGACAAGCAGAGCTTGACAGATTGTGGGGGAAAAAGACTCAATTAAATGCAATCACACAAAACACACCTGAAATATAAAGACAAATAGGTTAAAAGTAAAGGGATAGAAATATATACCACACCAACACTAATCAAAAGAAAATGGGAATGCCTATATTAACCAGAAAAGATAAGATTCTAAGCCAAGATAAACCAAAGAATGTACATTCTCTCAAGTGCACACTGAACTTTTATCAAAAAAAAAAAAAATCAGGGAGCCTGGGTGGCTCAGTGGGTTAAAGCCTCTGCCTTCGGCTCAGGTCATGGTCTCAGGGTCCTCGGATCAAGGCCCACATTGGGCTCTCTGCTCAGCAGGGAGCCTGCTTCTCCCTCTCTCTCTTTCTGCCTCTCTGCCTACTTGTGATCTTTCTCTCTGTGTCAAATAAATAAATTTAAAAAAACTTTTTTTAAATCATATTCTGGGTTATGAAATAAATCCCAATGCACCTAAAAGAATTCATGCAAAGTATATTCTCTGACTACAGTGGAATTAAATTAGAGATCAACAATAGAATGATCTCTGAAAAAATTCCAAACATTAAAAACTAAACAATATACTACGAGGGGGTAGATATAAGGAAATTTTCCTAGAGTGATAGAACTATTCTATATCCTGATCAGTGCTGGTTGTGAATCAATACAATTCTTTTTTTTTTAAGATTTTTATTTGTTTATTCCACAGAGGGAGAGAGATCACAAGTAGGCTGAGAGGCAGGCAGATAGAGAACAGGAAGCAGGCTCCCCGCTGAGCAGAGAGCCCGATGCGGGCCTCGATCCCAGGACCCTGAGATCATGACCTGAGCCGAAGGCAGAGGCTTTAACCCACTGAGCCACCCAGGCGCCCCATCAATACAACTCTTAATACTCCTAATAATACATCAAAAAATTCGATTTTAGTCTGTTAACTTTTGTTGCTAAAGAATAAAAAAATGTAATAAACACTCGAAAAAAGGTATCCACATAAAAAAAGTAAATTTATAAATAACCTATGGAATGAAGAAAAAATCACAATGAAAAGTAGAAAGTATTTGGCACTGAGAAAAAATTGAAATACAAGATATCAAATTTTTTGAAATGCTGCTAAACCAATACAGTTGATGCTTGAACAACATAAGCATCAAGGGCACTGACCCCTTACATAGTCAAAGCTCCACATATGACTTTTGACCCTCTCAAAACTTAACTAATAGCCTACTATTCTCTGGAAGACTTACCAATTATTTAGATAGGTGATTAAGTTATATTTTGTATCTTATATGTACTATATACCATATTCTTACAACAAAATAAGCTTGAGAAAAGAAAATTTTAAGAAAACTATAAGGGAGGAAAAATACACTTATAATACTGTACTGTATGAACTGTATAAAATACAGTACTGTATGTACTGTATAAAAAAAATAAAAATAAAAAATAGCCCAGAGGCGGCTGGCTTGCTCATTAGTTAAATGGTTGCCTTTGGTTCAGGTAATTATACAGAGTCCTGGGACTGAGTCCCACATTGTGCTCCCTGCTCAGCGGGGAGTACACTTGTTCCTCTCCATTTGCCCCTCCTCCCATTCAAGCACGCTTGCTCGCTTTCTCAGATAAATAAATAAAATCTTAAAAAAAAAAAAAGTCCAGTGTGCATGGGTGACTCAGTTGGTTAAGCAACTACCTTCAGCTCAGGTCATGATCCTGGAGTCCCAGGATTGAGTCCCACATCATGCTCCCAGCTCCATGGGGAGTCTGCTTCTCCTTCTGACCTCCCCACCCCCATGGTCTCTCTCACTCTCTCTCTCAAATAAATAAGATATTTAAACAAATAAACAAACAAACAAAGAGTCCATGTATAATCAAATCCACAGAGTTCAAGCCTGTGTTATTAAGGATCAGTTGTACTTAGAAATGTACTATTAAAGCCTTTATTAGAAATACAAGATTAGATTAGAATCTCAGGGCACCTGGTGGCTCAGTTGATTAAACGCCCAACTCATAATTTTTTCTGAGGTCATGATCTCAGAGTTGTGAGACTGAGCCCTACATTAGGCTCCACACTGGGCATGGAGCCTACTTAAGATTCCCTCTCATCCTCTCCCTCTGCCTCTCCCTGCCTCTCTCTCTCTCTAAAAAAATAACAAAAGAATGAAAGAACAAAAGAACGAAATAAAGAAAGGAAAAAGGGAGAAAGAACAAAACAAGATCTCAAATCAATGATCAACTTCTACCATTAAAAACAACAACACAAGCATAAAATAAACCAAAATAAAGAAAAGAATAAATATCAGAACAGAAATCAATAAAATTAAAAACAAAACACAATAGAAAAAATCATTCAAACCAAAATATTTACTTTCAGAGGACTGAAAAAATTATAACACTAAGAATAAGCCAAACAGATTAGGGAAAGACAGAGAGTGAGGAAGGGTAAGGAGTAGGAGGAGAGAGGGAGAAAGGAGAGAGAGGGAGAGAAGACACAAATTATCAGTATTAGGAATGAGATAGGTGACATCACTAGAGATCCTATACATATTAAAAGGATAGTAATGGATTATTATGAACACCTTTATGCCAATAAACTCTTCAATTGAGATGAAGTAAGGACATCCTTTGAAACACAAAAACTATCAAAACTCACCTGAGAAGAAATGATCATCTAAGTAGATCTGTATCTATTAAAGAATTAGTAGTTAAAAACCTTTGCAAAAGCAAAGAAACGAACAAACAAAGAAACAACAACAACAAAAAACCTCCAGGCCTAAGCCTCTTTCTCTCTCGTTCTTTCTTCCTTTCTTTCCTGTACAAATGAGAAAATATATTACACCTCAAAATAAATAACATGAAGTAGTACTCACTGTCAGGGATTTAATCAATATGGATATATGTAAGATGTGTGAACTAGAATTTAAAATAATGATTATAATAATACAATAATAGTAGGGGACTTCAACATCCCACATACAGCAATGGACAGATCAACTAAGCAAAAGACCAACAAGGAAACAAGCGCTTTGAGGCACTGGACCAGATGGACTTGGCAGATATAAACAGAGCATTCCATACTAAAGCAACAGATACACATTCTTCTTGAGTGTACATGGACCATTTTTTCAGAATAGATCACATAATGGGTCACAAATCAGGTTTCAATCAATACCAAAAGATTGGGATGATTTCCTGTATATTTTCAGACAATGCTTTGAAACTTGAACTCAATCATAAGAGGAAATTTGGAAGGAATTCAAACACACGTAGGTTAAAGAGCATCCTACTAAAGAATGAATTGGGTCAACCAGTAAGTTAAAGAAGAATTTTAAAAATTCATAGAAACTAATGAAAATGAAAATACAACTGTTCATAGTTTGGAGATACAGCAAAGATGGTCCTAAGAGGGAAGTACATTGCAATACAATCCTCTCTCAAAAAAGTAGAAAAATCTCAAATACACAAGCTAATCTTCCACCTAAAGGAGCTGGAAAAAGAATAACAAATAAAGCCTAAACCAAGCAGGAGAAGAGAAATAATAAAGATTAGAGCAGAAATCAATGAAATAGAAACCAGAAGAACTGTAGAACAGATCAACAAAACTAAAAGCTGATTCTTTAAAGAATTAATAAGATCGACAAACCTCTGGCTAGACTTATCCAAAAGAAAAGAGAAAGGACCAAAATTAATAAAATCATGAACTATAGGGAGACATCATGACCAATACCTAGGAAATACAAACAACTGTTAGAACATATTATGAGCAACTACATGCCAATAAATTAGGCAATCTGAGAGAAATGGATACATCCCTGGAAACTTATAAACTACCAAGACTGAATCAGGAAGAGGTAGAAAATCTGAGCAGACCCATAACCAGCAAAGAAATTGAATCAGTAATCAAAAATCTCCCATCAAACAAGAGTCCAGGGCCCGAGGGTTTCCCAGGGGAATTCTACCGAACATTTAAAGAAGAAATAATACCTATTCTTCTAAAATTGTTCCAAAAAACACAAATGGAAGAAAAATTTCCAAACTCAATCTATGAGGCCAACATGGCCTTCATCCCAAAACCAAAGACCCCACTAAAAAGGAGAACTACAGACCAATATCACTGATGAACATCCATGCAAAATTCTAAGAAACTAGCTAATGGTATGTTGATAACAGTACATTAAAAGTACATTATTCACTATAACCAAGTGGGACATATTCCTGGGCTCCAGGGGTGTTTCAACATCTACAAATCAATTAATGTGATATATCATATTGATTTAAAAAAAAGAACAAGAACCATACGATCCACTCAATAGATGCAGAAAAAGCATTTGACAAATACAGCATCCTTTTTTGATAAAAACACTCCACTAAGTAGGGATAGAGAAAGACCCAGAGCAAATATCATCCTCAGTTGGGAAAAACTGAGAGCTTTTCCACTAAGGTCAGGAACAGGTCAGGGATGTCCACTCTCACCACTGTTGTTCAACAAAATACTAGAAGTCCTTGCCCTAGCAATCAGACAACAAAAAGAAATAAAAGGCATCCAAATCTGTAAAGAAGATGTCAAATTTTCACTCTTCACAGATAGCATGATACTCTATGTAGAAAATCCAAGGACTCCACCAAAAAATTGCCAGAACCTATGATACAGGAATTCAGCACAGTTGCAGGATATCAAATCAATGCACAGAAGTCAGTCGCATTTCTATGCACTAACAATGAAGCAGCAGAAAGAGATATTAAGGAATCAATTCCATTTAAAATTGCACCAAAAACCATAAGAAACCAAGGAATAAACCTAACCAAAGAGGTAAAAGATCTAGACTCTAGAAACTAAAGAACAATTATTAAAGAAATTGGGGAAGACACAAATATATGGAAAAACATGCCATGTTCATGGATTGGAAGAACAAATCACTAAATTCTACCCCTGAAACTCATAATAGAGTATATGTTAACTAAATTGAATTTAAATAAAAATTTTTAAAAGAAACATTGAATTAAAAAAAAGAGAAATGGAAAAAAGTGCAAATTTCCAATATTTCGAATGCAAAAATGTACATCACTATAGGGAATACAGACTTTAAAAGAAAATTGTGAACTTCCTACCAATAAATTTGACAACTATACAAAATGGACAAATTCCTGAATGACACAAATTACTAAAACTGATTATGATGTTTGGTTTCATTTGTAAACTTGGCTGTGTCACAAAATGCCTAGATATTTCATCACATATTAATCTGGGTGTATCAGGAAAGGCGTTTTTCAATGAGATTAACATTTAAGTCAGTGGAATTTTGAATAAAACAGACTGCTCTTCTACTTAATAAAAGACATCATATTCAAAAATAGACAAATTTGTGAGAGATTAGGAGAAGATATTAGCAAAATCTAAAACGAGAATTAAATATTCTAAAATTTAAGTTTTTTAATAAAAAATTCTATAAGTCATCAAGAAAAAAAGAAGAACAAGAATGAGTAAAAAGGGGCCCCTGGGTTGCTCAGTAGGTTAAAGCCTCTGCCTTTGGCTCAGGTTATGATCTCAGGGTCCGGGGATTGAGGCCCACATTGGACTCTCTGCTTGGCAGGGAGCCTGCTTCCTCCTCTCTCTCTCTCTGCCTGCCTCTCTGCCTCCTTGTGATCTCTCTCTCTCTGTCAAAAAAATAAATAAATAAATAAATAAATAAATAAATAAATAAATAAATAACTCTTTTTAAAAAAAGAATGAGCAAAAAGTATAAATAGATAATTCAGAGAAAGGAAAACTAGAATGACTAAAAAGTTTATTTTAAAAACACTAAAAAAATAAAAAATAAAAACACTAAGCAATCAAAAATTAAATCAAAATAATGAGGACTACCTTCAACAATCATATCTGTAAAGAAGAAATTAGATAATATCTAATACTGTTATGTAGATAAGAAATCAAGACACTTAATATAATTCTGGTAGGACTGTGTAAGTATCCTAGATGGAAATCTGGAATAGTTAGAGAAAATATGTTTGAAACTTCTGATTCACTATTCTACTCTCAGGTAGATACCATAGGGAAACTTTCACATGTCCATTTAGAAAATGGAAAATTACAATATTCTTCCTAATATATTAATAGCAACGTCCCAGCGTAAAGGTTGACTATAATAGGGCACCTGGGTGGCTCAGTTAGTTAAGCATCTGCCTTTGGCTCAAGTCATGATCCCTGGGTTCTGGGATCAAGTACCACAGTAGGCTCCCAGCTCAGCAGGGAGTCTGCTACTCCTTCTCCCTCTGTCTCTCTCTCTCTCTCTCTCTCTCTCTCTGGACTCTCTCTTTTTCTCTCTCTCAAATGAATAAATGAATAAAAATAAAATATTTAAATATAAATAAATAAAATATTGCCTGTATTAATAAAAAGCTATATACATACAATAGAATACCATTCAAAGTTAAAAGAAATCAACTATATTTTCAAGTTGTGCCTTGGATAGGTTTTTTTTAGAGACTTTTGAGTGAAAAATTAAGAACCAAGATGAGATTTCTAATACAATAAAATATGTAAAAATTAAACATTCATCAACACTGAGAAAAACTCTTCTTATGGGTAACCTATAGATAAGTAAACATACTAAAAGTGAACTAGGAAGGATATATATTAAATAAATAAGGTTTATGCCTTTTGGAGGGACAGAGATTCAGATGGAAGGTAAGTAATGAAGTAAAATTAAATAAGATTTTATAAATAATGTTAACAAACAAAACCATAAGCATAAAGCTAAATTAAGTTCATAGTATTACTGTACAGTAATGTGAAGAGTGTAGGCTCCTCAATTAAGGGCACCAGAGGACACAAAGGAAAATAATGGAAGACTTCATGTTCCATAACAATTAGTAGTTAAAATCAAATTACATTTTCATTGTAACAAAAATACTTTTATGTGGATATCCTCTCTGAAAATGTATTTCATTTCTCAATAGGTAAAGTTTTTGTTTCATTTCCCTTTTATCATTATAATATCATGGTTAAAGTCACCATAAGAGATTATTCATTCAACAACATGGACAGACAACACCAGTCCTTCCTTGAGCATGTGCCTGACATCCACAAGAACGTGCAAATGAACTTAGCACATCCTTGGAGGGAGAAGATAGCATACATGCACACAAATGAATACACAGGTATAAATTTAAGTATTTGACATCCAGATAAATGATCCACTGCAGGTCATATACACAACATAACACCCCTAGGGCTGGGATCCCGCAGGCTCTTTTTCTCAGGCAGAGACAACCATTCTCTTCCTTAACTACATGCCTGTCCATCCCAGTAGGGCCTTATTAGATTGCTATTCTTGATTTTGATCTCCCTTGAAAGGGAATAAGAATAGACAGGATCCCCCAGGGCAGGGTCCCAAAGGCCACTGCGGCTATTAGAGTCTGAGTTCCAACATCGGTGGAGCCAGAACCCATGCTATTGCATCCTCTGAAAGTGAGTCTACAAAGGAAAGCCTGGAGAAGCACCTGCACTGTACAGACATCAAGATTTTCCAGAGGACAGAGCTCCATCTCTTCAATCCAGATGTGTATCCCTGTCCTTTCCTGAGTCAAGGGTGCTTGAGTGGTCTAAACAGAGGTAATAGAGAGTGTGTCCTGTATGATGAAAGGACCCTTCTTAAATGCCTGACCACATCTGGGGCTTCATGTACCATGGATATACTTAAGCTGGAGCTTGTCCGTGGAATATTGACCAATGTCTTGGGATAGCTGAAACATAGAACCTAGTAAAATGAATTGATGTTTTTAGTCTGAAGTCTGTAAATCTAGAAGCCATACAAGAGGAAATCTGTGCATTTATACTTGATTCATTATGGGGAGAAATAAACTTACTCTATGTCATGACAAAGGTCAGGAAACAAAGATGTGTATAAGAGTGAGGAGAGAGAGAATAATTTATTTAAGATCAAGATAAATAATTTGTAAAAGCTGGAATCCTAATACTAGAAAAAGCTGCCAGGAAAAAAAAAAGTAATTTCCTTTCTGTCTCTGGATCCACTTCATAATTTGAAGGATAGAATGGTGGGAATATTTCACAAGTTTATCCAAATACCTTGAGGCCGGGAGACCTATTCATCCTCTCCAAATCTCCAAGTCTATGTTTCCAGGGTACCACACCACAGTGCCATCCTGGAGCCTTGGGAAAGGGCTTAAGTTAATTCCCTGCATTGGTCTCCAACTTCGAAAGTATTCTTCAGCCTGTCCCTCATGGTGACAAGTCATAATTAGCCTTGGAGCCTCAGTCCTACTTGCCATAGATGGACTCTGATTGCAGAGAAAGGTTGAAAAAGGAAATGAAAAATATACATGTATATCCAAGTACTTGAGCCTAGAGTTGAGTTGGATAAATCGTTGGTTAGAGAAAAAGAGACAGGAGGAGAAAAATGAAGAAGAAGAATAGAAAATAAGAAGGAAAATTCTTCCTTTGTGCTCTCCAGAAATTCTATACTAGTGCTGGAAATAATCTTTCCAAGACTACTCAGAAAATTTTAAAAAACACTCTGCTTCTTCTAGGTTTCCTTATGGATCCTCTTTTCCCGCAGCAGGGGTGCTTCCATGTGCCTGGATCCCCTAGAAATCAGGCAGGGATCCTTCATCCAGTTTAATTAAGGTGAGAGTTGAAGCTGGGCTAAGAATGAAAGTGCTATAATGTTACTGTATCAGGTGTGAGCAGAGGAGAAGCTGGAATAAAAAATTATGTGCAAAAGACAAGTTGTGATAGGAGGAAGGAGTGTCAGAATTGAACATTGAAATTTTTGCATGTGCAACAGCAAATCTGCCTGTGTGCTGTGTCTCACTGGCACAAATGAGGTAACTTTAAAACCGTTACTCTGAAATTTATGGAGGCATTGTTAACATATGCTATCCCTAATAACAGGAAAAGAAGTGGGAGGTAAGGTAAACTCTCCATGTGTCTTGAAATTACTTTTGCCTCCAGAGAGAGACACACAGTTGCTGGCAGAAACTAGTAGGACACTGGCTTGATTTTAAACCAGAACATCAAAAGGAATGAAAAGAGGAGTTGGGGGAAGAGGAGGGTAATTCCCACTGTCTTTCTCTGACCCAAGAGTTTCCTGGGCCATTGGTAAGAATGTCCAGGTCTAGGAAAAAAACAAAGTGATCAGTACTGGAAGTGTAGGAGCAAGGACATACACAGATGGAAACAAGTGTGTCATTTTAACAGCTACATCAAATTGATTCTGAAGATTGAAAGCTCTTCTCAGCTCTCCGTTCATACTTCTGTTAAAAATCCTTTCATATCTCCTCAGCCCCTATTCCAAAACTACCTCTCTACTGCTGTGGTCAATTTTCAAAAATTATTGCTACCCTGTAGGGATAGATTTCTTCCTTGTACAGAGATTGAGGAAACAAACACAATTATCATGGCATTATAGGGCTCAGAGGAATTTTTTTTAAGATTTTATTTATTTTTCTGAGAGAGAACATGTGAGAGCACAAGCAGAGGGAGAAGCAGGCTCCCTCCCAAGCAAGGAGCCAGTACAGGATTGGGTCCCAGGACTGTGGGATTATGACCCGAGCCAAATGCAGATGCTTTATTATTTTTTTTTATGTTCAGTTAGCCACCATATAGTACATCATTAGTTTTTGATGTAGTGTTCAGTGATTGAATAGCTGCATATAACACCCAGTGCTAATCACAATGAAGGCAGATGCTTAACCAACTGAGCCACACAGGCGTCCCAGGGCTCAGAGGAATTCTGTGTTCCTTTGCTGATTAGATGTAGTACAGTACAGGTGACTAAAAACTGGCTTTAAAATGAAATAGAATTTTGCATCTAGATCCAAGTTTTACTATCTGTGATCTTGGAATTTTCTTCACTTCATTTTCCTCATTCATAAAGTCATATTAAGACAGAGTTCACATAGTTGTTTTAATTGTAAAGGGAGATAATGTTCCTAATATACTTTAACACAGTGCCAGGTAAGTATGGAAAATCTCTTCACTACAACGCAGACATTTTTGTTTTCCTGCTAGCTAAACAAATGCAAAACAGTGGCTAAAACACTTATGAGACAGAGTAATCTCCAACCATGGGATGACACCTGAGCAGAACATCAGTACCAGAGGGACAAATCTAGAGACCCAACACAGCATGATTTTAAAGACTCCAGACGTGCTGATACCATTTTTCAGGTATCTCCCACTGCAAACAGGTCACTCTTTTTCACAGCCTTCTTTGGACTTGCCTTTAAAATTCAGCAGGGAGGGGGCTGGGTGGCTCAGTGATTTAAGCCTCTGCCTTTGGCTCAGGTCATGATCTCAGGGTCCTGGGATCAAGCACCATGTCTGGCCCTCTTCTCAGCAGGGTGCCTGCTTCCCTCTCTCCCTCTGCCTGCCTCACTGCCTACTTGTGTTCTCCCTCTCTCTCTCTCTTTCTGTCAAATAAACAAATAAACTCTTTTTAAAAAAATAAAATGAAATAAAATTCAGCAGGAGGGGAGTCCTGGGAACACTTTACTTCCATGTGAATGAAGTTAATCTTCACCTACATCCTCATGATATTCTGCTTACTGTTCTGTCATTATTCTTATGATTGTCTTCATACTTAATCTATCCTTATCATGCCCGTGGATTGTCGCTTCCTTGAGAATAAGGATAATACTTAATCTTTGTGTCTCCTGTATATAAATGGTGAATAAAAGGCACATCGGAAGAAAGGAGTGACAACACTGTGCAGTACTTGCTGTGGTAGTTGGGTATATTAGCTGGGCAACTAGGTAGAGGGAATCAGAGAGGAATAACTGAAGACCAATCTCACCACCTTCACACTACTGAAATCAGAGGACCTATTTTTTCAAAAGTAAGGATGTTGCCTCACATGTAACTGAAATCAATAGTTCTATTTTATAAGATTGCTTCATTAATAAATCAGAAATATTCCAGAAATGAGAAGAAACAAAATTTGGTAAGACTGAAATTAATTTCTATTTCTGTATATAACATGCAAAATCTACAGTCAAAGCAAAACAACCTGCTACGCCCTAAATTGATTCCAATGAAGCTGAATTATTCCTCCATATTAACTATAGTTCAGAGACTAATTCTAATCCTAACTTTTTAGGTCATCAACTAAATTCTGTAGAAACAAAATCCACAGGATGACACCTCACAGAAATGGCTCCACTGGGGTTTCTGAGTTCCTCCTGAATTGTTTTGTCAGATCCCCTAGCTGGCAGCACTGGCTCTCCCTGCCTCTCAGCTTCCTCTTCCTCTTGGCCATGGGGGCTAACACTATTCTCCTGATCACCATCCGGCTGGAGGTCTCTCTACACCAGCCTATGTACTATCTACTCAGCCTCCTCTCTCTACTGGACGTGGTGCTCTGTCTCACTGTCATTCCCAAGGTCCTGGCCATCTTTTGGTTTGATCTCAGGTCCATCAGCTTCTATGCCTGCTTCCTCCAGATGTACATCATGAATTGCTTCCTTGCCATGGAGTCCTGCACATTCTTGGTCATGGCCTATGACCGCTATGTGGCCATCTGCCACCCACTGAGGTACCCATCCATCATCACGGACCAATTTGTAGCCAAGGCTGCCATTTTTATTTTGGCCAGGAATGCACTTCTTACTGTGTCCATTCCCATCCTTTCTGCTTGGCTCCAATACTGTGGGAGCAATGTCATTGAGAACTGCATCTGCGCCAATATGTCTGTCTCTAGGCTCTCCTGTGATGATGTCACCATCAATCGCCTTCTCCAGTTTGCTGGAGGCTGGACCCTGCTAGGATCTGACCTCATCCTCATCTTCCTCTCCTACAGCCTCATCATTCGAGCTGTGCTGAGACTCAAGGCAGAGGGTGCTATGGCCAAGGCCCTGAGCACATGTGGCTCCCACTTCATCCTTATCCTCTTCTTCAGCACCATCCTCCTGGTCTTTGTGCTCACTCATGTGGCAAAGAAGAGAGTCTCCCCTGATGTGCCAGTCTTGCTCAATGTCCTCCACCATGTCATCTCTGCAGCCCTCAACCCCATTGTTTATGGAGTACAAACTCAGGAGATCAAGCAAGGAATCCAGAGATTACTGAACAAAGGGTGGTAATAAGAACAATTGGATCTCTGCATTCCTAATTTTGGATGACTTTTCAATCAGTTAACTGAAAATTATGTTGAAAATCATAGCTTTACATAAGTTGAGATAGATAAACAAGGAAAAAAGTTTAAATCTGAAACAACTTCTTGACTCTATCCCTATGTTTCAAGTCCTAATATTTTCCCAAGGAAAATGGGGCATTTCTGTGATTTTTTTTTATTTTTCCCAATCTCTGTCGTTCTATTTTGTCTAAAATAATGGAACTTAGGAAGATGAATTCTAGTTGAGAACTAAATCCCAGTTAATATCGTATTTACTATTTATGTACAGGTAACTTTTCAAAAAATATATAACTGTGGGGGTGTTTGGTAGCTCAATCAGTTAAGAATCAATTCTTGATATCAGCTCGGGTCATGATCTCAGGGTCATGAGATCAAGCCCTGCATTGTGTTCTGTGCTCAACAGGGAGTCTGCTTCTTTCTCTCTCTCCCTCTTCCTCTGCCCCTCTCCCTTACACTTGTACTCTATCTCTCTTAAACACATACATACATACATACATACATATGCAAAAATTCTCAACAAAATACAAGCCAATAGGATCCAGCAGCACATTAAAAGGATTATTCACCACGACCAAGTGGTATTTATTCCTGGGCTGCAAGTTTGGTTTAATATTTGAAAATCAAACAATGTGATACAAGACATTAATAAAAGAAAGAATAAGAACCATATGATCCTCTCAATTGATGCTTAGAAAGCTTTAGACAAAGTACAGCATCCTTTCTTAATCAAAACTTCACAGTGTAGGCATAGAGGGTACATGCCTCAATATCATCAAAGCCATCTACAAAAAACCCACACCAAATATCATTCTCAATGGAGAAAAACTGAGAGCTTTTCCCCTAAAGTCAGGAACATGACAGGGCTGTCAACTATCACCAATGCTATTCAACATAGTACTAGAAGTCCTAACCTCAGCAATTAGACAACAAAAAGAAATAAAAGGCATCCAAATCGACAAGGAAGAAGTCAGACTCTCACTCTTTGCAGATGATATGATACTTTATGTGGAAAACCCAAAGGACTCCACTCCAAAACTGCTAGAACTCATACAGGAATTCAGTCAAGTGTCAGGATATAAAATCAATGCACAGAAATCAGTTGCATTTCTATACACCAATGAGACAGAAGAAAAACAAAATTAAGTATTCAACCCCATTTACAATTGCACCCGAAACCATAAGATACCCAGGAATAAACCTAACCAAAGAGGCAAAGTATCTGTATTCAGAAAACTATAAAGTACTCATGAAAGAAATTGAGGAAGACACAAAGAAGTGGAAAAACATTCCATGCTCATGGATGGGTAGAATAAATATTGTGAAAATGTCTATGCTACCTAGAGCAATCTACACATTTAATGCAATCCCCATCAAAATACCAGCAATTTACTTCAAAGAAATGGAACAAATAATCCTAAAATTTATATGGAACCAGAAAAGACCCCGAATAGCCAAAGGAATGTAGAAAAAAAAAAGCAAAGTTGGCGGCATCACAATTCCAGATTTCAAGCTCTATTACAAAGCCGTCATCATCAAGACAGTATGGTACTGGCACAAAAACAGACACATAGACCAGTGGAACAGAATAGAGAACCCAAAAATGGACCCTCAACTCTATGGTCAACTAATCTTCGACAAAGCAGGAAAGAATGTCCAGTGGGAAAAAGACAGTCTCTTCAACAAATGGTGTTGGGAAAACTGGTCAGCCACATGCAGAAAAAATAAAACTGGATCATTTTCTTACACCACACACAAAAATAGGTTCAAAATGGATGAAAGATCTCAGTGTGAGAAAGAAATCCATCAAAATCCTTGAGGAGAACACAGGCAGCAACCTCTTTGACCTCAATCGCAGCCACTTCTTCCTAGGAACCTCACCAAAGGCAAGGGAAGCAAGGGCAAAAATGAACTATTGGGACTTCATCAAGATTAAAAGCTTTTGCACAGCAAAGGAAACAGTCAACAAAACCAAAAGACAACTGACAGAATGGGAGAAGATATTTGCAAATGACATATCAGATAAAGGGCTAGTATCCAAAATCTATAAAGAGCTTCTCAAACTCAACACCCATAAAACAAATAACCCAGTCAAGAAATGGGCAGAAGACATGAACAGACATTTCTCCAAAGAAGACATCCAAATGGCCAACAGACACATGAGAAAGTGCTCAACATCACTCAGCATCAGGGAAATACAAATCAAAACCACAGTGAGATACCACCTCACACCAGTCAGAATGGCTAAAATCAACAAGTCAGGAAATGACAGATGTTGGCGAGGATGCGGAGAAAGGGGAACCCTCCTACACTGTTGGTGGGAATGCACACTGGTGCAGTCACTCTGGAAAACACTATGGAGGTTCCTCAAATTTGAAAATAGAACTATCCTACCACCCAGCAATCGCACTACTGGGTATTTACCCTAACGATACAAAGGTAGTTATCCTAGGGGCACATGCACCCAAATGTTTATAGCAGCAATGTCCACAGTAGCCAAACTATGGAAAGAACCTCGATGTCCATCAACAGATGGATGGATAAAGATGATGTGGTATATATATATGTATATATACAATGGAATACTATGCAGCTTTCAAAAGAAACGAAATTTTGCCTTTTGAAACAATGTGGATGGAACTAGGGCGTATTATGCTGAGCGAAATAAGTCAATCAGAGAAAGACAATTATCATATGATCTCTCTATATGAGGAACTTGAGGGGCAGGCAGGGGTTCTGGGGGTAGGGAGGGATAAATAGTGAAACAAGATGGGATCGGGAAGGAAACAAACCATAAGAGACTCTTAATCTCACAAAACAAACTGAGGGTTGCTGGGGAGTGGGAGGGTAGGGATAGGGTGGATGGGTTATGGACATTGGGGAGGGTTTGTGCTATGGTGAGTGCTGTGACAGGTGCAAGCCTGATGATTCACAGACTTGTACGCCTGGGGCAAATAATATAAAATATAATAAAATAAATAAAATAAATAAAATAAACAAATAATACATATTTGAAATACATATATATATTTATAACTGTGGATATTAATGTTCTTTTTAATAACATAATTATTAATTTATTATTGTTTTTATCCTGGTTGCATAAGGCAGTTGAAAAAGATAACAGTATTTAAATGTCAGCTCTGTTGAAACTTTAATATACTAAGACCACTATTAATTGAACAAAGGTTTTTCTAGGCAACCACTCTGGTATAGGAACTTTGTTAGAGTTCAAGGACACAAAGATGCACAGAACAAATTTATGGTCATTGAGGAACACAAATGCTGTTTAGACAGAATATAGAGCAATCTACACTCTTTATCATTGAAGGAATATTTTCCTCTTCATAGAACAAAGTAGGAATGAGGTATAAATACACAAGGTATAAATAAGGACAGTAAGCAACTTGAAAAAGAGAAAAATCCTGAGATAGTGAGTTAGAAGTTTTACACTCCAGGACTTACACAACCACATACAATATTTGTGATTGGGAACAAATTAGTAGCCTCACTGAGGTTTGGCATCATCATCTGTTACATGAAAACAATTAACTAGATATTTTTAAATATATTTCTTATTCTAAGTGTCTATGAAACCATGTTCTGCTTTAAGATAGGTATCATGCATGCTGTTGAGTCTTGTTTCCATACTTCTTGCCTATAAGCATGGGCATAAACACTTCCCCCATTGACATTCCCCCCTTGTGACAGTTGAAACTAAATGGGAAATATAAACATTGTATCAGGGATAATTTCCAAATAGTAAAATTTATGACTTTATTCACAGGTTGAAATTCAAGCCTTCCTGAAAGATCATTTATACACGTACATCATTTACAGGCCCCAGCCTGCATTCACTTGCCCAAAAGAAGTTGATGGTCCTTCCTAATGGGAGGGCTCCGTGTATGTTTGCTTCTTGGTCCAACAGCCATGAGGATCCCCAAAGACAAAGCATACTGACAAAGTTGTCATGCTATTTGAATCTTCATCTTGTCTTTAGGATTCATATTTTCCCAGAATTACTGATGGGGGAATTATCAATTCAGAGAAGTCCTGCTATACCTAAAATTATGGGTTCCTACCTTCTGACCCTAAGATGAAAATGCCTCAAAGTCCACTGCCAGTACAGTTCCCAAAGTCTAGGCCATTTGTCTTGAAACAAACTATTTGACAAATCGCTGACCTACTTAAGGTTTGGTCTTCTACACATTGTCTGTTTTTTTAATGCTCCATTCAGTAGTGAAAGTCTTTCTTCTAATGGTCTTTGGTTTCATACTATTGGACTCCTATTAGCATCTGCTTGAAAATGAATCTGCTTGAAAATGAATACATCCTCCTAATAATAAATAATAATTGCAGGGAATATTAGGTCTAAATTCTATTCACACAATACACCTTTATTATATAGACCAGATATCCAACCACAATTTCACTGTTGAAATATTGCTATTTCAGAGGAAGACCTGAATTCAACATACTTGTAACTAAATACCAATGAGGCTTCTCAAAATAAAAATGGGATTTTCTTCTAAAAGCAAATTTCACCAACTACTCTTATGAAATAGCTAATGCTTACAACCTGTACACATTTTCCAACATCTGTCCATAAATCATCTGAAAGTCATTTCAAATTGAGACTCATATCAACTTACCTAAAAAAAACCAGATTTTTCTTTTTTTATATTTATTAATTAATTAATTAATTAATTTTTATCATTTTTAATCCTCTCCCTCCTTTTATTTTTTATTTATTTATTTATGTATTATTTTATTTTTATTCTTTGCCCAAGGGGTACAGGTCTGTGAATCATCAGGCTTACATCTTTCACAGCACTCACCAAAGCACAAACCCTCCCCAATGTCCATAACCCATCCACCCTATCCCTACCCTCCCACCCCCCAGTACTGCCCCAGGGATACAGGTCTGTGAATCATCTGGCTTACAATGGAATACTATGCAGCTATCAAAAGAAACGAAATCTTGCCGTTTGCAACGACGTGGATGGAACTGGAGGATATTATGCTGAGCGAAATAAGTCAATCAGAGAAAGATAATTATCATATGATTTCTCTGATATGAGGAACTTGAGAATCAGGGTGGGGGGTCATGGGCAGTAGGGAGGGAAAAATAATGAAACAAGATGGGACGGGGAAGAAGACAAACCATAAGAGACTCCTAATCTCACAAAACAAACTGAGGGTTACTGGGGGGTGGGAGGGTAGGGATAGGGTGGATGGGTTATGGACATTGGGGAGGGTTTGTACTTTGGTAAATGCTGTGAAAAACAGATTTTTCTTTTCTTAAGATTTTATTTATTTATTTGAGAGAGAGAAGACAATCTGTAAGAGGGGGATGGGCAGAGAAAGGAAGCAGTCTCCCCACTGAGAAGGCAGCCTGATATGGGGCTCCATCTCAGGACCCTGGAATTATGACCTGAGTTGAAGGCTGACACTTAACTGACTGAGCCACTCGCATGCTCCAGAAACCCAGATTTTTCTTTTATTTTTTCTTTTTTTTTAATTTTTTTTAAATTTTTTTTTAATTTTATTTTTATTCTTTGCCCAAGGGGTACAGGTCTGTGAATCATCAGGCTTACATCTTTCACAGCACTCACCAAAGCACAAACCCTCCCCAATGTCCATAACCCATCCACCCTATCAGATTTTTCAATACAATATCAGAATAAAACTTTGATTAAATGGTTCCCAGAACTGAGGAATTTATCACAAGTTATTGCTACTTGAAATGCATCTTTGAAAATTTTTGAATTATTAAAAACTTTATTTTTGCCTAAATAATTTTTTAAATGTGGAAAGAGAAATTCTGACTTTCATAAAAAAATTTGCCCAAATTCGGGCACCTGGGTGGCTCAGTGGGTTAAAGCCGCTGCCTTCGGCTCAGGTCATGATCCCAGGGTCCTGGGATCGAGGCCCACATCGGGCTCTCTGCTCAGCGGGGAGCCTGCTTCCTCCTCTCTCCTCTCTCTCTGCCTACTTGTAATCTCTCTCTCTCTCTGTCAAATGAATAAATAATAAAAAAAATCTTAAAAAAAAAATTTGCCCAAATTCTATGTGAAAAACAGATGTAGAGAACAACACTGGCTATATCCTATTCTAGGTATTTGATATGAATTAGGTATTTTCTAGCCACTGATGTCAAATTCAGGAAAATTAACAGGAAAAGCCTTAATTGGACAAAAAAATTGGCCATAATAATAAATGAAATGTCTCTCATTCATTTATGCTTTACCACAAAGAGAAAAGGAGGCCAGGGAGTTAGTGTAAATGATTATTTCTTTGTGCTAAGATGAGAGAGAATATCAAATATCAGAATGCAGGGTAAAAGATTAAAATGGTGGAACCTTATTTTATTAGCTCTATGCATGTCCAACAGCCTGAAAATCCTGCAAGGATAGGACTAAAGCTGAAGAAAAGCCATAAACAAATCCAGGAAAATATTATTCCATACAAGGTTTACTAGTGAATAATAAGGAATATTAACCTTAGAATAAGCAATGATTGCTCATGTTAAGAGTTTACCAGAAAGGAAATAACCACATCATATTTCTTTATTTAAGCTTAAATCTTGCCTTGAACAGATTTTCACAATTTTATACAATCAGTATTTAAAATGGACGTGTCTTGAAAGAAGTTGAGGTGGTCGATGTCAAAGAGGTTACTGCCTATGTTCTCCTCTAGGATTTTTATAGATTCCTGTCTCACAATGAGGTCTTTCATCCATTTCGAGTTTATCTTTGTGTATGGTGTGAGAGAATGGTTGAGTTTCATTCTTCTGTACATAGCTTTCCAATTTTCCCAGCACCATTTATTGAAGAGACTATCTTTTTTCCACTGGATATTTTTTCCTGCTTTGTTGAAAATTATTTGACCATAGAGTTAAGGGTCCATGTCTGGACTTTCCACTCTGTTCCCTTGGTCTATGTGTCTGTTTTTGTTCCAGTACCATACTGTCTTGGTGATCACAGCTTTGTAGTAAAGCTTGAAATCAGGACCCCAGCTTTGTTTTTCTTTTTTCAAGACATGTCTCCAAAGGCAAAGAAACAAAAGTGAAAATGAACTTTTGGGACTTCATCAAGATAAAAAAGCTTCTGCACAGCAAAGGAAACAGTCAACAAAACAAAGAGGCAACCCACGGAATGGGAGAAGATATTTGCAAATGACTCTACAGATAAAGGGCTGATATCCCAGATCTATAAAGAACTTCTCAAACCCAATGCCCAAAAAACAGATAAACATGTCAAAAACTGGGCAGAAGACATGAACAGACACTTCTCCAAAGAAGACATACAAATGGCCAACAGACACATGAAAAAATGCTTATCATCACTAGCCATCAGGGAAACTCAAATCAAAACCACATTGAGATACCACCTTACACCAGTTAGAATGGCCAAAATCAACAGGACAGGAAAGAACAAGTGTTGGAGAGGATGTGGAAAAAGGGGAACCCTCTTTCACTGTTGGTGGGAATGCAAGTTGGTGTAGCCACTTTGGAAAACAGTGTGGATATTCCTCAAAAAATTAAAAATAGAGCTTCCCTATGACCCTGCAATTGCATTACTGAATATTTACCCAAAGATACAGATGTAGTGAAAAGAAGGGCCATATGTAAGATTTCACATGTAAGTAAGATCATACAGTATTTGTCTTTCTCTACCTTACTATTCCACTTAGCATAATGCCCTCAAGGTCTATCCATGTTGTCACAGATGACAAGATTTCATTCCTTTTTTTTTTTTTGCTGAGGAATATTCAGTGTGTGTGTGTGTGTGTGTGTTGTGTGTGTCACATTTTCTTTATTCACCCATTGATGGACATTTAGGTTATTTCCATATCTTGGCTATTATAAATAATGCTGCTGGGTGCCTGGCTGGCTAAGTCAGTACAGCATGTGATTCTTGATCTCAGGGTCGTGAGTTCAAGCCCCACGTTAGGCATGGAGCCTATTAAATAATAAATAAATAAGTAAACAAATAAACAAAGATGGAGTGAACATGGTAGTGCACGTATCTTTTCGAGTTAGTGTTTTCATTTTCCTCCGATAAATGCTCAGGTGTGGAACTGGTGGATCTCTAAGTAGTTCTATTTTTAATTTGTTGGGATACCTCCATGTTGTTTTCCATAGGAACTGTACCAATTTAAATTTCCACCAACAAGGCACAAGTGTTCCTTTTTCTCCACATCCTTGCTAATACTTATTACTTCTTATCTTTGTGACAATATGCATTCTAACAGGTGTGATATATTATCTCATTGTGGTTTTGATTTTCACTCCCCTGATGATAAGTGATGTTGAGCACCTTTTCATGTATCTGGTGGCCATCTGTATGTCTTTTTGGAAAAATGTCTATGAGATCTTCTATTATGGAGTCATATTTTTTTCTGCTTTTGAGTTGTATGAGTTTGTAATATATTTTGAATATTAGCCCCTTACCAGATACATGATTTACAAATATTTTCTCCCTTTTAATAGATTGCCTTTTCATTTTGTTGATGATTTCCTTTGCTGTGCAGAATCTTTTTACTTTGATGTAGTCCCAATAGTTTATTTTTGCTTTTGTTGCCTTTGCTTTTGGTATCATCCAAAAAAATCACTGCCAGGCTGATGTCAAGGAGCTTACTGCTTATGTTTTTGCAACTATTTAAATAATTCTTTAAAGTTCTATCATTTATTTTGAATATAAGAAGCCCATTATGTTAATTATGAGCTAAATTATGTTAATCAATGCCTTTCTTCTTATAAAATGATATAACTTTTAATGTTTATTAAAAACAACATATGAAATTTCATAATCAAATAGTACTATTTTTGGATCAATATTCCATAATCCAGATCCACATACTGAGACCAAAAGTTTTGAGAGTCAAAATTATTTTTTAATTGAAAAAGCACCTACCACGTGCTAAATACAAAGAAAAATTAAAGTTTCTGATTTTACTGAGACTATAGTTTTTGGAGAGTGGCAAACAAGTATGGATCCAGAGTACCCAACATGTGAACAAATTTCTTGAAGAAAGGGATAGGAATAAGTGGATAATTCATTGATATAATTCATATCACACATTTAAATGGGATTAAATACCACCTATATATTCTGATGATTCCAACTTCTGTCTCTAACTTAGATCTGGTCCCTGAGCAGTGCCAATGTCCAGTTGCTTACTTTTACTTCTCCATTTGGATATTTAATAGTCATTTTAAAAGTATAGTCATTTGTAGGAGTTTGATATGGAAATAGAGTTAAGTGTCCAAAGCCAAACTTCTAATATCACATATAAAACTGGCTCCTCAGTTAATGGCAATTCTGACTTTCCAACTACTCTTGCAAAAAGCTTGGAGAAATAGACTCTTCAGTATACAGAACAAACTGATGGTTACCAGAATGGAGGTAAGTGGATTAAATAGGTGATGGAGATTAAGGAGTATATTTGTGGTGATGAACACTGGCTGTTGTGTGAAAGTGTTGAATCAGTATATTGTACACCTGAAACTAATATTACACTGCATGTTTTAACTGGAATTTATTTTTTAAAGATTTTATTTATTTATTCAACACAGAGAGAGAAATCACAAGTAGGCAGAGAGGCAGGCAGAGAGAGGAGGAAGCAGGCTCCCTGCCAAGCAGGGAGCCCAATGTGGGGCTTGATCCCAGGACCCCGAGATCATGACCTGAGCCAAAGGCAGAGGCTTAACCCACTGAGCCACCCAGGTGCCCCAACTAACTGGAATTTAAATTAAAACTTTAAAAAATATGGAAAGAACACAGTTGTCCATTGACAAATGAATGGATAAAGAAAATGTTGTATGGGGCACCTGAATGACTCAGATGATTATGCATCTACCTCTGGCTCAGGTCTTGATCCCAGGGTCCTGGGATCAAGCCTCACGTCAGGTTCCCTAATCGGTGGGGAGTTTGCTTCCCCCAACCCTCCCTCTGTCCCCCCCACCATTCTCTTTCTCTGTCACTGTCTCTCAAATAAAAGACTTTTAAAGAAAAGATGTGGTATAGATATACAATGGAACATTATTCATCCATCAAAAAGAATGAAATTTTGCCATCTGCAACAACATGGATGGAACTAGAGGGTATTATGCTAAGCAAAATATGTCACAGAATGACAAATACCATATGATTTCGTTAATGTGAAATTCAAGAAACAAACAGATGAATATAGGGAAAGGATAGGAAAAATAAAACAGGATAAAAACAGGGAGGCAACCCATAAGAGACTCTTAATTATAGGGAAAAAAACTGAGGGTTTCTGGAGGGGAGGTATGTGGGTGTTTGGGGTAATTGGGTGATGGGCATTAAGGAGGTCACTTGATATAATGAGCATGGGTGTTACATGTAACTGATGAATCAATAAATTCCACCGCTAAAACTAATAATACACTATATGTTACCTAAATTGAATTTAAATTAAATTTTTTTAACTTTTTGAAAAAAGCTCTGGAGTCATCCTTTACTCCTTCCTATCTTTTATACCCTACATACAGGCTCTCAGCAAATCTTGTGACCCATCACTTTAATTTTTAGTCACCACCTTAATCTAAGCCATTATTACTTTTCACTTAGATTTAAATTACATCCTCCCTGACCCTAGCCATATTTCTCATGTTCTATTTAAAGTGTAGTCTCATCCTTCCCCTATGAATTAAATGTTACAGGCACTCAGAATGTAAAGACTGAGAAGTATGTGGAAGGTATTAAGTAATCATTTAATGACTGAGTAATTGAAAGATCTTGATGACAAGGGGTAGGAATAAAAAGGCAATGGATGCCCAAACATGTGTTCAATGAGGATTTGAGGAGGAGTTGTGAGGGTAAATATTGTGATAGTGACTGGAGAAGGTTTAATTTCAAGATGAGGGTAGCATCATGGATATAAATATGTTCCTTGTGGCATTCAGATGAAACCAACACTAAAACAAACTTCCCATAATCCCTGGTCTTTGAGGCCTATCTCTCAGAACTGGTACTTGAGTATCTTGATAATCCCTTGCTTGATTTCCTGGGTTCGTACTCCATAAACAATAGGATTCAGGGCTGGTGGGATGAGGTGGTGTAAGATATTGAGAAGAATGGGTACCTCTGAGGGCACCTTCTTTCTTGCCTTGTTTGTGAAGATAAATACTAGCAGCAATGTATAGAAGAAAAGTATAAGAATGAGATGGGAACCACAAGTACTCAAGGCTTTGGTGGCTGCACCTCCTGACTGCAGATGCATAACAGCCCTCAGGATAAAGCAGTAGGACAGCAAGATGAGCACCAGGTCAGAACCCAGTAGACACCAAACACTCACAAACTGGTACAGCTTATTTAGATGAATATCCCCACAGGAGAGCTTTACTACAGAAATGTTGGCACAGATACAATTCTCTACCACATTGCTGCCACAGTAATTGAGCCTGGCAGCCAGAACTGGTGTAGGTAATGTGGCTAGCAAATTGCGGAAGACAATGAAGATGGCTGCATAAATGACAAAATTTTCAGTGATGATGGATGGGTACCGTAGAGGATGGCAAATGGCCACATAGCGGTCATACGCCATGACCAGGAAGGTGGAGGACTCCATGGGAAGGAATGTATTCATGATGAACATCTGCAGGAAGCAGCCTGCAAAGCTGATGGTCTTCTTGTTGAACCAGAAGATGAGCAGGACCTGCCAGAATCATTGTTCTTAAAAACTGCATCCATACCAACCCTAGGGTACCTAAACTTTGGGAAACCCCCAATGGTTTCAACAACCATCTATATCCCCAAGCCACAGCCCCATAATCCCAGCTGGTACAGTATCCTAATTTCAAGTATCTTCTATGGTATTGATACCTAATTTTAAGTATGAATTAGAGCCAGTTTTATACCCTTTTCTTTCCATCTATAGACCACGCCTTTTGTTTAAAAGTATTTATTTCTAGGCTGTCTTCTCTTGGTCAACCTCAGAGTTCTTATCTGAACTCCAGCGGAACACATCTGCCCACCTAAATGCATCACAAGAACATCAAAACTCAGTAAGTCTAATACTTATAGTTGAATACCCTCCAATCTCTCTGTACACATAAGAAACCTCTTCCAGGGCACCTGGGTGGCTCAGTGTGTTAAAGAGGCTGCCTTCGGCTCAGGTCATGATCCCAGGGTCCTGGGATCGAGGCCCACATCGGGCTCTCTGCTCAGCGGGGAGCCTGCTTCCTCCTCTCTCCTCTCTCTCTGCCTGCCTCTCTGCCTACTTGTAATCTCTCTCTCTATGTCAAATGAATAAATAAAATCTTTTAAAAAAAAGAAACCTCTTCCAATTATGATTCTTATCTCAGCATATGATGTAAACATACATCCAGTTACATTTTAGAAAGTAAATTCTAGAGCTCTTGGATGTAAAGGTGGGGTCATTCTGAGTCATGAAGAATCTCTCCCTAGAAGTAAAAAGAAGTCAAAACTTGGCATGTCACTGACTCAGACATTGATAGAGGGCTCATCAGTTGGGAAAGAATGAAACCTTCAAAAAAAAAGTGGACACTGAGAATGACAGGGGACATGTGTGGGAGCTGTGATGGACCCAGTATGATAGTATGGACAACTCATTGAGTATTTGCCTTCAGAGGTAGGAGGATTTACAGTAGCAAAACAATACTTTTCAGAGAAAGATGAATGAGTGCCTGGAAGTGAATCTAGAGTGAGGTCTGACCTTTGGGATGACAGTGAAGCAGAGGATGATGTCCAGCAGGGAGAGGATGGCAAGCAGGTAGTACATGGGCTCATGCAAAGATGTCTCCTTCTGGATGGTGAGTAACAACACACAGTTAGCCCCAAGGGCCAAAACCAGGAGGGGAGCCAGGACAACAGACAGCCAGTGCTGTGTGTCCTGCATTCCTGGGAAGCAGATCATCAGGAATTCAGTTACCTGGGTGCCTGTGTTGTTGAGAAATAGTACCATGACTGGCAGGTGGGCCTGAAACTGATGGAAAGAAAAGACATGAATTCAGGATTTGACTGTTTCATTAGTAACTCCTAACATATGTATCTGCCTCTGTTCTAGGCTGTAAAGTTTCTCCACAGCTCTGGTGACAAAAAATCTGTCTACAGTTTAAACTGTACAAGTTTCTCTTTGTTAAAACAATGTCCTTAGCACTCATGATTCATGAATAAAGAATAACTCCCTTCACAAGTATATTCCAACTCCACACATAGACCCAGCCACTGATAGAACATGCTTTGTGCTTTGTCTTGCCTCTGTGTTTTTACATGTCATATCCTTCTCCTACATCAACTCTCTTGCCCTCAAATAACTAACTTCTGCTTGTCCCATTCTATCTGGACAAGAGTTATAGCTCTTATGAATGTTTTTTCTTGTTACTCTTTCTGCATCCATATATGGATGCTTCCCCTTTCCATTATTGCTCTATGATTCTTAAATATACTGAGCACGCCGCTATTAAAACATTAATAAAACTATCCTATACAAATGATATTTCCTATTTGTCTTCCAAAAAGTCAGTTCTCCATCTGTCAGAAATGAAATCTTGTCTCTTTATCATAGCACAGAGAAAAGCATCTCATGCATCTGCTGACATCATAGGCACTCAGTAAGTACAAGTCAGATATATGAAACTGACAGATTATTGAAAGCATCATAATATCCTTGACTCTTTTAAATTAGCATCTCCATATCTTGCTGTAGTGCAACCACCAGCAGTCTTAACACTCAGTAAAAACTTGAACAAAGCAGAATGGGGGGAAAAATTAGTGGTAAAACCTAGGGGTGAAAATAATAAATACAAAAAGTATCTTCCTTGCATCTTACTTGCAAGCATCTTACTTGCATCTGTATTTGGTAAGTGATTTAAAATAATAAAATAAAAGACATCCTATTTCCTGGGTAGAGAAAAAAATAAGGAAATGAGACTTCTAGAACAAGAGAAGAACTAAAGGAATACTGAAATATGCCCTCAGGACAGGATGCTGCACAGATTGGAGCTTCAGTTCTCTTCAAGTATCTTCTTAACCATCCCAGACCCTGATGGGAAGAAGTTGCAGGGTTCTGCTGGATTCTCCTCTGAGGCAGGGGGAAAACCATCTCTCACAGATGGATTTTGGGGCATGTTGTTGGGGTGCCCTCAGGTGCATGCACACAAACACACACACACACACACACGCACACACACAAACATCTCCCAATCAAAGTTCTGAGCTGCTTATTTTTTTTTCTTGAACTTACAGTGTTGGCTTCTCATCAGGACTCTCCTTTATCTAGACCAGTGGATCTCAAATGAAAATCACCTGGAGAACTAGGTGAAACACAGAGAATATGCCTCTAATAATCAGAGACCAAGCTGAGCTGACCTACACCCTAATGTGCTCATGCTTTTCTGACATGGGTGATCTTCAGGGTCTTCACGTACTAACATCTGATGGCACAATAACATTCTTCTAAATAAACAGTGAATTAAGTTGAAGACCAAACTCAAAGTAACACTTATGCTTGGCTTTTCAGTGTAGTGTTCCCAAAAATACTTACAGAGAAAGTCTGCTCCAAATGGCAGTTTGACCATCCAACTGCTGTCAGGCAATGTGTGACTTCTCCAACTCTCCCTATCCCTCTCCTTATGGCTTTGGTCGAATGGGAAAGATTTATGTGGTCTGAAGAGAAACCAGAGTATTGTGGCTTTGGCCCCTGGACAGCTTTATGAAGATACTGTCCCTATAACAGCCACCACTCTCCTGTGGCTGGAAATATGAAGAGGTGGTTGGGGTATCCTGCTCCCATGGGTTCCTGCCTCCCTGAAGATACACACACATTTCTAATGTTAAAAAGAGATTTTGGTATTTATACTCAGAGGAAGTGGAAGAGCAATGATTAGCTCATAGCTTCTTTTGAGGTGTCTGAGAGTTACATAAATTGAGATGTATTATTTGTAATGGAAAGAAATATCACTCAAGGAATTGGAAGATATAGTTAAAAGACCCTTTAGGAAGACAAATGACTTCATCTTACATATTAGCTACATTCTAAATAGTTTTTAAAACGAGTACTTTATGATGACTTATCTGATCATTAATTTATATTAAGTTTTGGAAATATCTTCACACAGGAAAAATATGTCACTTAAAGGAAAACAGCTAGATGCGATCCTGAACACTACAAACAGTATATTTAAATAGACTACAGTAAGTCAAGAATATCAGTTTTTATTCTGGGATTATCACCAAAATAATCACCAAAAAAGACTGCATAAAAATTTCATTAATCCAAAATAAGACAAGAAAGAAGAAGGAAATTAAAATGTGTGAGGTAACATACAAAGTTATAAAATAATCAGCAATTCCATTTACATAAGTAGACCAAGTATTCCAAGTAAAAGACTAAGACTATCAGATTGAATATATTCATGCCACTTAAAAAGACACATCTTCAGAATGACTGAAGACAAAAGAATGGAAAAAATATGTCATTAAAATACTAACCAGGAGAATGTCAGTAGCTATACTAATCCAATTAATCCAAACATAAAGCCTGGAAGCATTACCAAAGATAATGAAGGACATCTTATAATGATGAAGTGATTATAATTATGAATTAAAAAATGTAACAATATTGTAACTTCTATTAAAATAATGCAAAAAATCAACACAAAAGGAGAAATAAACCCACAAAGTGAAATTTCAACATGCCTCTCCTAAAACATGATAGATCAGTTGATAAAAAGAAGACCCATAGAGATATGAAACATTAAAGCAATGTAATTAACAAACCTTGCCCAAATGACATGTACATAACATTGTACCTAATAACAACAGTATGAATATTATTTTTAAGTGTATATAAAACATTATCAAAACTAAATGCTGAAACATAAAAAAAGTCTCAACAAATTTCAAACTATTGAAATTATTCAGAATATGTTCTCTGACCACAGTAGAATTAAGCCATGAAGCAATAATAATAATGTACCTGAAAATCCCACATGTCACACAAATTAACTAATATATATCTATATAATAACTATAAGTAACAAAAAATCAAAATATAGATTTGAAAATATTTTGAACTGATAATATAAAACATCAGCAACCCTAGAGAATAGTAAAAGGAGAGTACAAAAAGAAATCTATAGTCAAATATATATACATATATGTATATTATATATTACATTTAACATATTTAATGTAGTACATGTGATAAAATAGAATATGTTATATATGAATGAAAAGAAGAAAGAATAAAAATCCACGATTAAATATGACATCTGAAAAAAAGAACTAATCAAAAAAGTAGAAGGAAAGCAATAAATAAAATAAGATCCGAAAGATCTCCTAAACACAAGAAACCTGAAGAAAACTACATGAAGGCACACCATGATCTAATTGCTCAAAATCAATGATAAAAAGAAAATCTTAAAAGCAGAGGGAAAAAAGACAAATTACACACAAAGGAAAAAAGGATAACAGCAGATTTTTTGTCAGAAGCCATTCACATGAGGACACAGTGAAGCAACATCGTTAAAGTATCAAAAAATGTTGTCAACTTAGAATTCTATATTTAGTGAAAATATATTTCAAAAATTAAGAGAAAAAATCCTTTTCAGACATATGAAAACTGAAGTCATCACCAGGAGCCCTGAACTGCAAAAAATATTAGAGGAATTTTTTCAGCAGAAAGAAAATGATACCAGATGCAAATCTGGATCCAAACAAAGAAACAGTTCCAGATATGATAATTATATAGGTAAATAAATAAGCAAACTAATATAAAATTGCTATACTATATCTGAATGGCATATCACTTTAAGGCACTCTGTGACAACTTAATGATGTATATCATAAACCTTAAAGTAACAACTAAATTTTTTAAAAACACCAAAAAATTATATTATAATCTAAAACTATTAACTAATAACCAAAAGAGGAGAAGAAATAGTGAAAAGAAATAATCCAATATGAAGCATAAAAATAGAAAAACATGGAACAAGGAACAGGTAAATTGTATAGAAAACAAATAGCAAGATGGTAGATTTAAATCCAACCATATCAATAATAAAATTCAATGCAAATAAATTAAACAACCCAATTAAAAGGCAAAAATTACGAGTTTAAATAAAAAAGCAAGACCAATTATACGCTATCTATGAAAACCCCACTTCAAATATACAAACACAAATAGATCAAAAATACAAGAGTGGGGGAATAAATACCATAACAAGAAAAGGAAATAAATCAATCTCTCTCATGAACACAGATAAAAAAGTTTGTTTTGTTTTGTTTTGTTTTTGGATAAAAAAGTTCTTAACAGGGGTTGTGGGTTCCTCGGTCCATTAAGCAGCTGATTCTTGATTTCAGCTCATGTCATGATCTCAGGGTCCTGGGATTGAGCCCTTACTGGGCTCTCACTCAGTGGGGAGTCTGCTTGAGGATCCTCTCTCTCCCTCTCCCTCTGCTCCTCACACACACACACACACTCTCTCTCTCTCTCTTTCTCTCTCTCTCTCTCTCTCAAATAAATAAATCTTTTCTAAAAAGTTCTTAACAGGGCACCTGTGTGTCTCAGTCGTTAAGCGTCTGCCTTCAGCTCAGCTCATGATCCCAGGGTCCTGGGATCGAGCCCCTCATCAGGCTCCTTGCTCAGCGGGGAGTCTGCTTCTCCCTCTCCTGTTCCTCCTGCTTGTGTTCCCTCTCTCGCTGTGTCTCTCTCTGTCAAATAAATATATAAAATCTTTTCTAAAAAAGCTCTTAACAAATCATCCGCAAGTCAAATGCAATGACATATGAAAATAGTAAGCAATCACAAACAAGTATAAAATAGTATTTGAAAACTAATGTGACTTGATGCATTTACAGAATAACAAATGAAACCATGTGATCCTCTCAAAATAAGCAGAAAAAGCATTTGACCAAAGTAAATATTCATTTTAAAATCTTAGAAAATTAAAATAGGAAGGAATTTCCTTGATCTGATAAAGCATATTTCCAAAGACCTACCGCAGACCTAGTAATCAATGGTTAAATAATAAAGACTCTTCCTTTAGTAAAGACAAAATAAAAGGCAAAAATTTCTACTATCACCACTTCTTTTCAACATGGCACTGGAGGCTCAGTCCAATACAGTAAATCCGGGGGAAAAAATAGCAAGCAGAAGGATTCCAAAGAAAGAAATAAAACTGTCATTTTGCCAAGTATGATGAGTATTTAGAAAACCCAAAAGTAAAAAACTAGAATTAATACATGAATTTAGCATTGTCACTCAAACATACTCAATACACATAAACTTTACACTGAAAAATAAAAAATTGGAACATAAATAAAATACATAAATGTAGTTATTGATTGTAAAATTTAACACTGTAAGGATGTTGATCCTCCCCCAAGAGTTAATCTCTAGATTCAGAGAATCCCAGTCAAATTCCCAGCAGTTTCTCCCTTTTTTTATGGTTTCAATGACTTTTGGAACATAAGGAATAAAATGGAGGACTCTAGGGGAAGGGAAGGAAGAGTGAATTGGGGTAAATAGGAAGGGGAGATGAACCATAAGAGATGGTAGACTCTGAGAAACAAACTGAGGGTTATGGAGGGGAGGAGGGAGGGGGGATGGGTGAGCCTGGTGGTGGGTATTAAGGAGGGCACGTATTGCATGGAGCAGTGAGTGTGGTGCATAAACAATGAATCTTGGATCACTGAATAAAATTAAATTAAATTAAAAAAATAAGAAGTCATTTATAAAGCTTCATATGGGAATTGAATAAAGCAGTCTTAAAGATGAACTGGATGACATATTGAGTGTCAGATTTCAAAACATATTACATAGCTATTGAAATTAAGACAGTATGCTATTGGCACAAAGACAGACAAACCAACTAAATAATTAGAGAGCCCAGAAATAGACCCAGATAAATATGGCCACCTATATATCTCAAAGGCGGATAATAATTTTCCTCTCTTAGCTTCTCCATTCAGCATCCCTTCTAGATGCAGACCTGAGCTACACTTCACATGTTTTGGGCTAACTCACAGCCATTCCATCAAAATTATGTCTAGTCAAATAATGTATCTGGTGGAATAATGTCTGTCTCATAGATAATAATCTCTATCTCTGGAATCCTCAAACATCAATATCTAAGGGGTGCATTCTCATTCTCCTATATACAGGATGGAATGAAAACCCTAACACAAAGTATTTCTTCTCCTAAGACTTTTTTTAAATTGAATAAATTTGACATATAACATTGCATAAATTTAAAGTATACAGAAGCTATTACTTTGCTACATTTGTATATTGCAATATGATTGCTGTTGGAGCAATATTTATCATGCATAATTATAGTACAGTATTATTACCTATATTCATTATACTGTGCACTAGATTTCTATGGGCTCTTTACCACTCATTATGAGTTTACACCCTTAAATGCTATCAATCTTATCCCCCCACCCTCCATCCCCTGGTAACTACCATTCTACTTTTTGTTTTTTACAGGTTTGATTTTTTTAGATTCCACATATAAGTGATACATACGGTGCTTGTCTTTCTCTGACTGATTTACCTTGTGCTAAACCTTTAAATGGATGTTTTGAAGGTACTTGTAAAGTTAAGTGGATATCTTATTCAGTTACTAGTCTGCTGCCAGTATGCGACTCTTCAAGTTCTTGTTGCCTTATGCTCTTGGCTGGGCTTCATAAAATCGCTAAAGTCATAATGTTGCCTCTCTCGTAGGTCAAAAGATAATAGAGATGCTTTGAACTTCCTGTCCTCATGGTCACTATTCCCTGAAGTATTACATCCTATGCAAAATACATACTTACCTAAACTTACACAGACCTACATACTTCCAAAGGTGAAGGAAAGATGTATGCATTTAAATACAAAAAGGGAAAATAGAGGTTTACAGCTCTTCACCCAGAGCATCTTAAAATCCCATGCATCGGACTATTGTCTGTAAGAGATACCAGACATTTAGGACAACATTCCTAAATATAAACTTAACCTCCCACATTCTATTTCATTATATGCTTCATTCCACATATCATTTCACTTTCCCATTTTACAGCATTCCACATTTTTTAATCTATCACATTTGCACTTGTTAAACATCTTTTATGTGTTTTTTATTCAGCTTGACTCAGTAGGATGTGCAAAAATCAGGACAAATATTAACCTAATAGAAAGAACTTACAAAGGATAAAGCACATTACAGGGAAATTAGAATTTAGAAACGGAGGGGACAATATACCTCTTTTAGAGCTATCAAGCCTACAAGCTCTTACATGGAACATTCTTAAAATAATTGAAGCTAGTACTAGAAATTTAACTCACCATAAAGTTTTCATAGGTGCCCAAGGAAAAAAATACAGACAACTGAGAGAATTTTTAAAATCCCAAACAGAAACAGAGGTTTTCTGTCCCAAGTGCTAGAAGATAGTTTCTTGTCAATCAAGGAAATCAAGCAAATCTTGAATGCTTACTTATCAAATAATCTTTAGTGGAAATTCCAAGAGGACTGTAGACTTGATGACTTTAAAATTCCTTTGGATATGAAATTCTAGGTATCCAGAGATTTTTAAAAAATGATGGCCAATGTGGACAACCTATGAAATACTTTTGTGTGCTTCAAGAGGTGAATTGTAGAAAATATCATTTTTTTCTATAAATATTTAATTTTTGAATGAAATTCAAAATTTTAAAAATGAAATAGTAACATGAAATTAAAAATAAAATTTATTTAATAAATATTTTAAAAATGAAATAGCAAATTAAAAAATTATAGAAATACATATAGTAAATCTGTGAATACATGTTCCTCACTGGTTCACTTGAGATCCCTCCAGTCTTTCATTGTGAAGAGAGGTGATTTTAGTCTGGATGCATTCCAACCAGACTCTTAGGCAACTGCCAACATCTGAAAGGAGGCAGCAGGACCAAGATTTTAAAATATGACTTAGAACAAGGAATAACTGAGGGTGCCATGGCACAACATCATGAGGTTTAAATAAGGAAAGGATTTTATAAGTTAGTGATGCACAATAATCAAGAAATTACACTGAGGACCAGGAATGACACAGAGGACAGGGCACGGCATCTCTGAAATGCATCATGGTGCATAAGATAATGAAGAGCATCTTCTTTTGAAGACATGAGAAAAATCAGTTTTTTTTTTAAAGATTTTATTTACTTATTTGACAGAGAGAGAGAGAGAGAGAGAGATCACAAGTAGGCAGAGAGGCAGGCAGAGAGAGAGGAAGAAGCAGGCTCCCTGCGGAGCAGAGAGCCTGATGTGGGCCTCGATCCCAGGACCCTGAGATCATGACCTGAGCCGAAGGCAGAGGCTTTAACCCACTGAGCCACCCAGGCACCCGAGAAATCAGTTTTTAAAAGAAAATAATAAAATGGGTTCCTGTTTATAAGTTATTAGCATGTTTTAGTCACTGGTTGAAAAACTTTCCCTAGAGTAGGTCAACCAATAATCAGGTAAATTACATAATAAAAGGCTCACTATCACTCTTCTAAAATGAGAAAATGAGGGCTCAGATTAGCAAGTCAAAAATTACAGATCTAGTCAGTGGCCAGTTTGTATACCTGGGATTCAAATAAATAAAGATTCATTCTTATCTCATCCAAGAGAAACAGTCTTAGGAACTATGTTATATAGTTATATATAAAATCAACTTGAACTGTGAGTAATGTAAGGTTTTTTGTAAAGTGCTTTGGAGAATACATTATATTAACAACTTGAACCTTCCCCTAATTTTCAGAGGAAATAAGAAACAAGATGTGCATGTATAAATTATTCACTTTAGCTCAACAAAAATAACTAAGATATATAAATAATTGTGCTACTAGCCCTAAGTATATAAAGTTAAGAAGATGAATAAAACTCTCAACAGACTCAGGAATTCGTAATCTAGTGTCAGAGAGAGATACACATGTTGCTTAAGTTAGATTAATTCCACTGGGGTGAATAAAGGGAAGGGTTATAAAGTAGATGGAGTTTAAATTGAGACTTGCAGTTTGTCAAATGAAGACACTGGTACTGGTTTTCTATGTGGAAGAAGATTCTTGAGCATAGACTTTAAGAAAAAATATCAATGTGTATAATCTGAAAATAATGAGCTAGGAGCAAATGGAATGATGGGTGACTAGGACAGTGTTTGGTTAGGATCAGTCTTTGGAGCTGTGGAAGAGGGAAGAGAGAGTGGATCAAAGCTATTATTTTGGTGAAAGACAATGCTATAGGAATGGTAAATTAGTTTGTAAATCCCCCAGGAATGACTAGCTTCATCATAGATCAGCTATGTCAGAAGACATTCACAAATGGCTCTTGTATGTGAGGCCCTCAGTATCCAAAAGGGGACTCTTGCCAATGTAAATTAATCCCAGGAAATATTTTCCAATACCTGAGTCCCCACCTTTCAGGGCATGATCAGGAAGAGAACTGAGAATTAAACACACCTGTCCTTGTTCAAATAACCCACTAATGTGGATGCCTGGATCCCATAGGATGTCATGTTGGCACCAGCACAGGATATGAAGATTGACACAACAGAGCTGAAAGTAGAATGAATACATCAATTTAACTGTATATCGAAGATAACCAGGGGAAAATGGGGATATAGATAGTGCCTGAAATCTGATGGAAAAGTGAGATAGGAGAGGATGAAGGCACAAGTTAGTAAACCACATCTGGAAACAGGACACACACTTTCACTTAAAACAAAATGCACACACACACAAAATGAGTCATCTTAATATTTTTAATTCATTAAAAATAAAAGGACACCAGGAAATTCATACTCCAGAGAAGTGGCATTAGATAAATATACTAACAATATCTAGCAGGGCTTAGAGAAGGCAGTGAGTGATACATGTCATTCCCTCACTGAAAGAATCAAAGTTCTAGAGCCAACTTCTGTATCTCCACAGGAGATCCATTCATGACACAAAACCAGTCTGGACTGGGGTGGGGGCAGAGAGCCAGAGCCACATCTTTCTATAAAGCCACATGTGCTTTATATAGGTATCTAAATACCTTGTTAATCTAACTGGTTTAGGATATTTTGAGGTTGTGGTCAGTTTCCTCTTCTGACAGCCAAAACAGAGAACTCTCTATCACCTTTGAGAGTCGAGACCAAGTTTGCTCAACATTAAACACTACATTATCTAAAAAAAAAAAAAAGTCTGAACTGTGTCAGATAGAACCATGTAGTCTAATATGTATCTAAGTATTAAGCAATTTAGGAAAACAAAAGGCACTGATAGTGACTAGAATACTATTTTTTTCTATATTTGAAAAAGAGTTTCACTCTAATTAAGTCCCTGTAATTACTACTTGACAAGTCTCTCTCACACAGATGAGGTTGAAGGAAACTTCCAGATAACTCCAGAATGCAAAAAACTAAGGTTCCAGTCAGTATAGGGAAAACAGGAATCAGGATAAGAATATCCTCATAATCAACTGAAAATTTGGAGAATGCAAAATCCAAATTTACTCCTTCAGTAACAAAATTTCCTATGCATCATGAAAACTATTCCCCATTATCAATTTCAATTCCCCAGGTTAGCTTTCAGCCATTTTACCTCTTACAATCTTCTCAGCAGCTTCTGGATTCCCTGCTTGATCTCCTTTGTTCTCACACCATAAACAATGGGGTTCAGAGCTGGGGGGATGAGGTGGTGCAGGATGTTGAGCAGGATGGGGACATCTGGGGGAATCTTCTTCCTGGCCAGGTTAGTGATGACCAGAACCAGCAGGACTGTGCTGAAGAAGAGGATGAGGATGAAGTGGGAACCACAAGTGCCTAGAGCTTTAGCCATAGCACCTTCAGCCTTGATTCTTAGCACAGCTTTTAATATGAAGGAGTAGGACAGAATAATTAGGATGAGGTCAGAGCCCAGTAAAGACCAGCCTGCCACAAACTGGTAGAGCCGGTTGAAGGTGATGTCATCACAGGAGAGTTTGGACACAGACAGGTTAGTGCAAATGCAGTTCTTGATGATATTCTCTGCACAGTATCTGAGCTGGGAAGAAAGGACTGGAACAGGAAGAAAAAAGAAGCCATTCCGGGCCACAACAAAGATGGCAGCCCTAACCACAAATTGGTCAGTGATGATGGATGGGTACCTCAGTGGGTGGCAGATGGCCACGTAGCGGTCATAGGCCATGACCATGAATGTGCAGGACTCCATGGCAAGGAAGCAATTCATGATGAACATCTGGAGAAAGCAGGCTGAGAAGCTGATTGATCTGAGATCAAACCAGAAGATAGCCAGGACATTGGGGATGACAGTCAGGCAGAGCACAATGTCCAGCAGGGAGAGGAGGCTGAGCAGGTAGTACATTGGCTCATGCAGAGAGACCTCCAGCCTGATGGTGACCAGGAGAGTGATGTTGGCCCCCATGGCCAGGAGGAAGAGGAGGCTGAGGGGCAGGGACAGCCAGTGCTGCCAACTCTGGTAGTTAGGGAAGCAAATGAGGAGAAATTCAGAAACAGGAGCAGTGGAGTAGTTGCTGGGTGAAGCCATATAAAGTATCTTGAACAAGCTAAAAATCCAGAGTCCCTTAAAAAGTAGGACAAAATACATCAGCATAGAAAGTATCTGTTCTTTTTTTTCTCTTTTTTTTTCTCATTATGTTCAGTTAGCCAACATATAGTAAGGCCATCATTAGTTTTTGATGTAGTGTTCAACGATTCATTAGTTGCATATAACACCCAGGGCTCATCACATATATGTTCTTTATGTATTAAAACTCAGGTTTTCATTAGGGCTTTTAACCCGTCTCAAGTTTTCAAATCATCATCATCATCTCATCTCAATCATTGCTGACCTTTACCAGAGCAGTTATCATGTGTTACACATTTTGCTGAATGTTTATATTCATTATCACATTTTCTGTTAAAAAGCACTTAAGAGTAAATAATATCATCATCCTAATTCTCCAGAAAATTAAAAGGGACAGGCAAAGAGGAACAAAGAAGTTTCATCAAAATTAGCCTGTAAGTGATGAAGCCAAGACTATGACAAAAGAGTCTGACTAAAGTCTCTGCTTTCAACCACTATACATTATTTAGCCTCAACAAGCACAGTTGCTTAACTAAGCCCTACCTTCCTTTGGAATTTAAAAGGAATAACTTATGGAAAGTTCTGTTTAGCAGAACTAAGCAGAACTGAAGGTCCCAGAGAAGCCCAGAAAAAACCTCTACTCCAATGACTCAGACAAGGCCTGACTTCAGGGTTTCTAATTTTCACTCTGTAAGAATATTGGCCTAAAGGTAGGGCATTCCTTGAATGCCCCTAAGAGCACCCCACCTAAGAGCAGTAATATCTTCTAGTCCCAAACAGTATTTCATTCTTAAAAGCATAGAGTTTATCACTCTTACTGGGTTATTTGCTGTGTTTTCTCTTTGTGATGTTCTGGAGTATTTCGTTGGTTTGGATTCTTTATAAAAGCCTATAAGTTTCATATTCTGGCGACAGAGACAGTCAGTACCGAATGGTACACCAGATAGTCAGTACTGAGGGGTATACCAGTATGTTCACTGAAGGTAGATTAGGAGCTAGCTAATATTTCAGGTAAATAAACCTATACAAGATCCATTTATCTGGTAAGCAACATTACCTGTGGTTCCTTGTGGCCCAAATCCAATTATTCTACCCATGTGGAATCTATGCTCCATAAACCCATCTGCTTTATTTAGTTATTTCTTTTTTTGGGGTACTATATTATTTCCCTCACTATAAAACAGAGTGGCCAAGTACAAAGAAGAGTGACAGTAGGGCTGTCCCAGCCAAAGAACCAGAAAAGAGCCAGGGAGTCAGGGCAGACTAGGAGAAGGAGCCCCGGCAGCAACTCATCAGTATAGGTGGGATTACTGATCCTGCTCACCTGTAGTACCTGACAAATCTCTTCAAAAAGAATAATTGTGTAAAAGAGGATATCAGACTAGCTGCCAAAGAAAATAAGATCCAATGGATCGGATAAGATTTTCATTTTGAATATTTGAATATCCCAGACTTCCCAAATACAGATTATACAACACACACACACACACACACACACACACACACACACACACACTTCACACACTTTCTACTCGTTACAGGGCTTTAAAACAAACTAAAGATTCAAGTGGTAAAATAAATAAAGTAGGGGCAATTATGTATCAGCTCTGTCTTGTATTTTCATATGTGATTAGGAAATGATCCTCAATGTGAACCAGAGGCATAAAAAGGATAGAAAACATAACCACCTTTTCAGAAAAGTCTTATCCTTTCCATAAACTTCAAGTTCTATACCTTGGCATGACCTGATCTCTTAAATAAGCAAGAAAATAGTCAGTGCCTTCCCTATACCTGGTCTTTTTTTTTAAGATTTTATTTATTTATTTGACAGAGAGAGAGAGATCACAAGTAGGCTGAGAGGCAGCCAGAGAGAGAGAGGAGGAAGCAGGCTCCCGGCTGAGCAGGGGGCCCGATGCAGGCCTCGATCCCAGGACCCTGAGATCATGACCTGAGCTGAAGGCAGAGGCTTTAACCCACTGAGTCACCCAGGCACCCCCTATACCTATTCTTAATGTTAGGCATACAAGTATATAGCATGCATTAGGCAAAAACTAGTGTCCTCATTAATAGAGGGAAATTGACTTACGAACACTTATAAGATGGTATAGTTGTGGTAATAAAGACGATCTTACAAACAGTGGGAAAGAGATAAATACACAGATGAACAAAGCAACATGATATGGTTGAAAAGTTAGCTTCAGACAGAAATGAAACCTGACTCTTACACCCATTAAAGGACCCTGAGAGCTATTTAAACTCTATGATACATACATCCCTCATTTATGAAATAGAAAAATGCTATTTAACTTCAGATGTTGTTGTGGGGAGAAAAAAGGGCTATGATTTCCTGAGGCCCTATTAGGCCAAGAGACACTACGAGTTGAGAGCATCAGAGAAAGATACAAAAATGAGGCCACATTCACCTGGGAGAAGAGGACTCTCTTTGCAGGCAATGGCAAGAGAAGAAACATCTATGTGGGTGTTCAGCGTGATTGGTAAAGAGGTGCTAGGCACTGGTAGAGCCTAGGTTCTTTGGGGGAATCAGGCATTAGAGCAGAGTGTCAGGAGACATGGGTAAGGTGTGCAGGCGAAGCCATGTGAGGTCCACCTGAGAGTAGGCATGATCATGTGCACTGTAAGGAAGCACAGAGGATTTGAGACAGGGAAGTGATGTGCTGTAGATGGGACACAGGGAATCACACAGAAAGATGAAGGCTTCTGGAGAGTCCTGAGGAGTCCAAGGGAAAAGTGATGAACATCTGAAGGAAGGCCACTGCAGGCAGAGAAGAAGGATGTATCTGAGGTGTGGGGAGACCTACAGGATTTAGTGTAAGAGAGGATGAGGGCGCCTGGGTGGCTCAGTGGGTTAAAACCTCTGCTTTCGGCTCAGGTCATGATCTCAGGGTCCTGGGATCGAGGCCCGCATTGGGCTCCCTGCTCGGCAGGGAGCCTGCTTCCCCCTCTCTCTCTCTCTGCCTGCCTCTCTGCCTCCTTGTGATCTCTCTCCCACTGTGAAATGAATAAATAAAATCTTTAAAAAAAGAGAGAGAGAGAGAGAGAGGATGAATGGGCAGAGAGACTGGAGTCCAGAACATCACCAAGGACCTTTTAACTGATACAGACCTCCTATAATGCTGATGTTTTCTCCCAAGTGGTAATATATTTTCATCTCTGTTTTAGTAAACTCCTTAAGATCTGGGCCCATCCTTCCTCTCTTTCTGTGTTCTCCTCAGTGAAACTGAGGCCTCCTAATCTGAGAAATGAGGACTTATTGTCCATCTGGGGCATTGTTCTGATATTCAATATTCAGTTGCATTCATTTGTATTGCAGACTGACATTTAAAAGGGGTGACCCTTGTTCTAAGTGCTATTGAACAAACATGGTCTCTGGCAATGATATATTGACAGTCTGGAAAGATAAGACAAGCCTTGAATAAACAAAATTATAACAGAAGACCCAAGCCCAGATGAAAAAACAGACTGATCACCTTGGCTCATAGATGAATTTAGACTAGCACAGAAAGGAAGATTCTGACCAGTCAGACACAGGGTCTTGGTGTCCCAGCCATGATATGGGTGGGGGTCTTTGAGTCTACAGAAGTTTACAAACCCTGGATGGACACAAAATGACTCAGCCTCATGTCTGACAGCATCAGGTCAGTTCCTACCACTCAGCCCTGTACCAGATCTAAGCATCTTGGCAGGGCAGCATGTACACCAGGCCCTACTGAGAGAGTTCCTTTTGCTTTACATACTAACTCCTGGACCCCCCTCCTCTCCTCATTATCTCCTCCTCACAATCATCCTGCTTGGTTCAGCTTGAGACTCACCAGCTTTAGAAGGCTGCCCTGCTGCTGTTTCTGGCTGCTGGAGAAAGCACTAAACCAGCCCCTCCAAGGGCTTTGGAGGCTGCTTTTATGAACTCTGCCTCCAGTGTGGCCCCTCTCTCCATTTCTCATAGGAGTTGGTGCTCTTGTTAAGCACTAGGGCCCTGAGGCCCCATGGTCTGTTTCCCAAGAGAATATATTGTAAAAGGCTTCATTCAGCATTGTCAATAAAATAAGGGCAGGAGAGGCCAAAGGCTCTTGGGAAGTCTAGATAAAGAAACCCTGAGAAAAGAAGGGGAAGGAAACTGTGTGATGAGAATCTTCGGGAAAATTTATGTGGGTGCACCTGTGGAGAAGAACTGACTAAACTCTCCTCAGCCCTATAATTCTGTGGAAGAGGTGACAGAGGGACACCCCCAGTCATTAAAGGAGCATGGATCTCAGAGGAGTATGGACCATGGGCCACCAGGGAGCCAGGGGAGCACATTCCCTGTGAGCCCCTCTCCTGCAGTAGGAGTATCCAGTGGTCTGCAGCCAAGCAAATCCCTGGGCGGGGCCCTGTTTACACACACATGTGGTCCCATGTCCAAGGTTTCACCTTCATAGCTGTTCTTTGTCTAACCTCTGTTACCTAAGTGTGGATACAGAAAGTTCAACTGTTAACAATCTTCACCTTCTACACAGCAGCACTTGGCATTGTTTCCTTGGGAACGAGTGGGACTGCCACCAGTGCAGCCACCATTCTGAAGATATGCACAGTAGGACTTAGAAGAGCGCTACTCCTGTGGACCTTCCCTGTGTCTTGTGATAGGGATTCTCAGGCTAAATGTAGGCTCTTTTGAGCTTTGGGCACAGGAATTTTGGAGAGAGGAGAGCAAACGGAGTCTGATTTTAGATCTTTCCTACCCACAACTGCTGGAGGAGACTTCAGGGCAGGAATGTAGATAGAATATAATCTTGTTGCCTACATGCACTAACTACTCTCCTGCTCCCACCTCTGCCTTGCTACATGGAAGTCCTGGCTGAAGTGCCAAGGACCTTGTCAGCATCAAATAGAGTTGACAGATATGCTAAATGAAGAAAACTATTTCATGAATGAATCATCATTCAGTGAAAGAATGTTGCTAGAGCACACAGTTTACTCTGGGCAAGACACCCTGGTCCCTGTGTTTCTTATAAATGGATCATTTCTCTTCACTGACAAATCATAGGGATATTGGGAAGAGATAATTGGAGGTTTATGTTTGAACTCTTGTTCTACTACTTTCTCATTGCTTTTCCTTGAAGAAAGTTCATCAGCTCTCAGAACCACAATTCCCTCCTCTGAAATATAGGCATAACAAACCTTCCAACACAGATTTGTTGCAAGGATAAAATTAGTTTTACCTTTTCACTGAACCAATATTTTTACCCTACTTTGACAAGGCACTACATATTTGAAATACATACATTGAAAAATGGTTTCTTCCACTTTACAGAGGGAGACTAAAATTTATATAAAGTCACACCAAGGGGCGCCTGGGTGGCTCAGTGGGTTAAAGCCCCTGCCTTCGGCTCAGGTCATGATCTCAGGGTCCTGGGATCGAGGCCCGCATCAGGCTCTCTGCTCAGCAGGGAGCCTGCTTCCTCCACTCTCTCTCTCTGCCTGCCTCTCAGCCTACATGTGATCTGATCTCCCTGTGTCAAATAAATAAATAAAATCTTTAAAAAAAATAAATAAAGTCACACCAAGGATAATACAAGTAATAATAATAATAAATCTTCAGAGATTATATATATATGTGTCAAATTATTCTGAATATCACCTGATATTCCATTTAATCCTCATAACAACCTAATGAGATACATATATTAAAGGCAATAACTATAGTTATTAATTTCTGATGAGAAATCCAAAAATACATGTTTTGGATTTAAATGTGTCTCCTAAAATGATATAGTGAAGTCCTAACCCCCAAGTACCTGTGAGTGTGCACTCTTGTAGAAATAGGGTCTTCGCAGATGTAATCAAATTAAGACTTACCGTCTAACACAAAGACTGATGAACTTCAGTTCAACCACCTCCTGAGAATACATCCCAAGATCCGGGTTAGAATGTGGGTGGGGGGGTAGGGATAGAGATAGTGATCAGACCCTGTTCTTTTTCTTTTGTCTAAAGATTTTGTTTATTTATTTGAGAGAGAGAGAGAGAAAGAGAGAAGGTATGAGCAGGGGGAGGAGCAGAGGAAAAGAGAGAGAAGCAGACTCCCGGCTGAGCAGGCAGCCCAGACATTCAGGTTGCTTCCTATCTTGTCCGTGCTAAGAAATGCTGCAAAAAACATAGGGGTTCATCAATTTTTTTCTCCATTTTTTTGCTGACACTTGTCATTTCTTGTCTCTTTATACTAGCCATTGTGGCTGGTATGAAGTGATACCTCACTGTGGTTCTGATTTGTATTTTCTTGATAACAGTGATGTCAAGCATCTTTTTATGCAGTATTTGCCCACAACAGGAAAAAGACATGCAGAGAAATGTGATCTTACAGTCTCAGAAATATGTTCTAGCGGATAGTAGTTGGCTGGATAAACACAGAGTGCACAGACTTCCTCAGACTCCTCCAAAGGCAGGAGCAAGGAAACTGCTCTCACCCAGCTCTGAGGAAGCACAGCATATGGGCCCATGAACAAATCTTTTCTGGCTCCATTTACAGACAAATCAATATTTACTTTTTCAGGAGCAAGCATAAGCCTAAGGAAACTCACAGCCTCTTTCTCAAACAGGACACAGTTCTTAATTCTATTATAAACATCCAAGTGAAGGCAATAAATTCAGTGACTTTGTGGAATAAATCCAGCAAGGTCTGTCCTTCCCTAGAATATTAACTCACCAGGTCCCCTACCTGCTGTGTCCTAACAGCAATGTCTCTTGACAGGCCAGAAGAACTCTGCACAAACTCAAGGACTAAGCAGAAAATGCATTACTCATTTGATTCCCTTGTCAGGCCCTTGATGTCATCCTAGCAGATCCTAAGGCAGCTTTCAGGAATGTGTTTGGACAGTCCTGGGCTATAGGCTGTGTCTGGAAGGGAAGGCATTCAAATCCCTATACCCATCCACTAAGATGCAGCATACCAATGTCCCTCTCTTCATCCTTACCACTCATATGGGGATGACTAGAAAACATGGAAGGAACTCAGAAAGGCTCCTTTGCTTCTCTCTTATGAGTCTAAAATAAAACCTGATGATCTACTTAATGAGGGTTCTGGAAGAGACAGACAAAGAGCAAACCAGGCTCTAGGACTGACAGTGTCTCGGAGAGACCAGGAGAACCACAAAATCTCCAGAGTTCTCCTACCACTTCTCCCCCTTTCCACTGCACAGCTTGAAGTTCACCTGACAATCAATGTGTATAAATGACAGAGAAAAGGCTAAGTTTACCAGCCTGAGTTCTTCCTCCTCCCAGCACACAGATAAATTTACATTTTCCAGGCTCACCTACAGTTAGATGGGGCTCTAAAACTGAGTCTGGCCAAGGAGATGGCACATACCTCTTCTAGGCACAATCTTTACAGTCTACTTGATGTCCTCTACCCTCTCTCCCCACCACTGTGGCCAGTTGCACTTAATCCAGTGAAGACATGAAGCCCTAGAAATGATGGAACCATACAATGGAAGAAGTTAGGTTTTTTAAAAGACAGCATGGAGGACAACCTCCTCTTCCACATGCATTTGATGGATGTCCTCAAAAAATAAAGTTGTATGTGTTAACATACGATGAACATTGGAATTGTTCATTTCATCAGCCAGCAAGATATCCTGACTAATGCTGCAGGCACTTGACAACCAATGTTAGAAGTCACACAACTAGGAAAGTTGACATGTCTACTAAATAGGAAGCCTGGGGGAAATGGTTGGTTATGGTTGAAAATAATTGTATGTGTTTACAATTGTTGATTCTACTGATGTTATTATGATAAGTAGATGAGCTTAGCAGAAAGTTGGCTGATGTTCAAGCAGAAATTAATGATAATAGAGAAAGTCCATAAATATGGAGTCTCAAAAAACTGTTCTACTGCTTGGGAAGTCAGAGGTTAAGAGAAAGTTTTAGACTGTTTTTGAAAAACACAGACTCATAGAAACTATCACTGAGAAGAGTAGATTATGTGTATAGTTGTCTTACTCAAGTCCAGTGGCCTTAGATAGACACCATTACCTAAAAAGGAGTGGCATGGTGAACTGGAAAAGACAATAATGAAACAAAAGAAAAAATTTTTAAATTATACTTAGGAAATATGTGTGTGATTACCAATGCATGGAACTGCCCTGATACAAATAGATCAGAAACCTGTTCGGTTTTTGAGAGTGTTTATTGACAAAGACACCTGAGCTTGGCTTTTAAAGAAAGTTTTTGATTAAGAATTAAAACAAATATTGATCTTAATATTTTATGAGCTGGAAACAGGCTCCAAATGCAGTAATGCAAAAAAAGTCACATGTTGCAATGCCTACATGACATAATGCCATAGGGGATGATGAAGACGACACAACCCCCCAAAGTCAGAACAAGGGGTCATAGAAACAATGGCAAGTTCCTCCCAGAGAACATAACCAGTGTCCAGTCAGGGAACTTCCACCACTTCAGTGGGTAAAAAATGTAGCAGTTCCTGCCCCCAAAATATTCCAGCATTACCATAGACAAGTTCCTGCTGAATAAATTCCATGTCTCACCTCCAAATGGGAATCTTAATGACAGGTACCAGTGTCTGCTCCACTATTACCTATGCAGTGAGAGGAGGAAAATGATCCACAAGGAATAACATCACAACCTGATGGACACTCACTGCTCAAGATCTTGGACTTTGTGAGAGCCTGGGGGGGTCTCCCTTGGAGAGAAGGTAAGTATATTTTACATGCAAGAGTCTGTCTTATATCATTTCTCTTAAATGAATATTCAGTAACCCAGCCTCAGCTGTAGGCAGCTGGATCTATGTGAGTAGTGTGGTCAAAGGAATGATAGAAAAAGTGATATAAATCTCTCTCAGATTGAACCCCTAAAATCTCCTAAAAGATCTGGAACAATGGAATGCCTGGGTGGCTCAGACAGTTAAGCATCTGCCTTTAGCTCAGGTCGTCGTGATCCCAATGTCCTGGGATCAAGTCTCACATTGGGCTCCTTGCTCAGGAGGGAGCCTGCTTCTCCTTCTGCCTGCCTCTCTCCCTTGCTTGTGCTTTCTCCCTCTATTTCTCTCTCTCTCTATGACAAATAAATAAATAAATAAATAAATAAATAAATAAATAAATAAAATCTTTAAATTAAAAAAAATACTTGTACATCAGTCAGATTCAGAAATGTCTGTGGAGATCCCTAGGGCTTAATACATGGAGGATCCACATATGGAAGAAGCTTGGTTCCCAAAGTGTTGACATGAAGCAAAGCCCCCATGCACTGGAATGGGTTTGGATGAGAAGTAAAATGGTGTCGTCTTAAAGTTACTGTGGTTTCTTTGTTGTAGTAATTAACTTTACTTGCACTGACTAATTTGATATATGATGGTTTTGATGTGCACTGCCTCTGCTATCTATAATCTGGAGCACAAAAACTTCAGAAAACTGCAAAGCTGTCCAGGTGAAGTCTACAAATGTACCTCAATGCCTAGACAACATGACAGGAAAAATGAATTTAGGTAGCAAAAGGCCTGATTTCTCTCTTGATTCTGGTCTGTTAGCTGAATGACCATTAGTATTTTACCTTTTTGTTCAATTGCCTAATCTGAAAAATTGGGAATAATGATAGTTCATGGACTATTTTGACCACAATTTCTCTAAAAGTAGTTTATCTCTTGGTAACTATCTATATTAATCACTAATGTGTTAATCACACATAAAGCACTCAACTAATTTTTGGTTGAGGAGTTGAAGAAATGAATAAACATTACTATATATAGTCCTTAGCCAATATTGCTAATGTAACATCTTATTAAATACCAAGATACATTCTACCCTTATGAATTGCAGACTCATGTCATTGATTTGATAATGATTTTGGATGTCACTGAAGAAAAGAAAATCAGAGTGTAATTGTTATATCTTTTTTTAATTAATCATTAAATTCCCACGTGCCTTATGAGCAGGAAGTACAGTATTTTCTTGAAGCCACTCACTGCCTCTTCCCTAAGTGTTGGAGATCCAAGGAGTTTTCATAACACAGAGTTGTCAGTCACCTTTCAAACATTAAGCAGAGGTTGAGAACTGAGTTCACCTCAGTATTGCTTTTCCCACTAGTATCCACGAGAGAGCAGTGCTGACTTGCAGGCTATGAAGCATTATTTACTCTTGGCAGTAATTCCAGGCTTCATAGACTCCCCGGCTATGCAGTTTGATGTCTCCCACATGGGGCCTCTGAGATTACAGCTCTCATTGCTAACACCTATTGGCTTAGAATATATCTGAAGAACAAGAGCGGATCAGGAATAAAAAAAATTTAAAAAGGATGACTATGTACCAAAAGGCTCCCAAATTCCACTTATTATATGTAGAAAATATAGTTTTGTTCCTTCAACAATATTTAGGTCTTTCCTTTGAGCATTGGTCACCAGCATAAACTCCCCTTGCCTCCAGAAAATTTAATTCCAGGAGATTTATTGCTCTTTCTTGCTACTAGCTCTTCATTTAAATCTGTGCTGGTTCTGAATAGCAGTGTTCTGTGGTTTCAGATATTCTTTTCCAAAAGTCTCTGTGTTCCTCTTGCAAATGTGACCAATGTGCAAACCAGGGAGTGAGGTGAGTGGCTACTGGCTGGCCTCTCTCTTCTCCCTTCTCATATTTTTAATACACCCCCTTCCAGTACAATTGGACCACAGACATTCTGTGTTAGCAAAGTGACTCCACAGATTTTCACTTAAACTGACAAAACATCTTAAATTTTTCTTCCAGCTTATTGAGATATAATGGACATACGGCAATATAGAAGTCTAAGTTGTAGAGCATAATGGCTTAACTTATATATATTGTGAAATGATTATCACAAGTTCAGTTAATATCTAGTATCTCATATATATACAAAAAAGAAGAAAAAAATTTTTTCCATGTGATAAGAATTTTCAGAATCTAGTCTCTTAGCAACTTTCAAATATACCATACAGCAGTATTAACCACAGTTGTCCTGTTGTACATTACATCCCCAGTACTTATCTCTTAAAACTGGAAGTTTGTACCTTTAAAATGTCAATTTAAAATGCCTTTTTTTATATACCTTTAGTTTCTACTACTTCAGTCTATCCATTCAAGATATGTTCAAAGACTATACAAAGAGGACATTTTTTTGTAATGGGAACTTCACGGCAAAGGTGTGTCTACCCTCCAAGATCTAGCTCTTTGGGTAATCATGCCCCTCCATCTCCTTTATCTGTATGAGGACTCACCCCAAATCTGTCTTAGAACCACTGTGTTCAGTTGAGCCACCTGCACTGGGCTTGACAATTCTGTGAGAAACTGTCATCCTCTTAACCTGTCTCCTAAGGACCAAAGTTGAGAGCCAACCTCACGTACATGTCATGTCTGTTCTTATACTTAGGGCTCTACTACTTGAAAAGAAAGATGCATTGTAGATATTATTGGTTAACTCTTCTCTTAGTCATTTCAATATCTTAAGCAAGGGGATGTTTGCTGAGCCCCCTGACATGCCGGAAGCTGTGCTCATCACTCTGAGGGATGACAACAGGTGTGCTGGCCCCTGCATTCCCTTACAAATCCCTAACACAAGCTGTAGTTTCTAGAACCATGTACACCCAGTTTGAGTCAAGCTTCTCATAATTATCATGGCTGTTTCCACTGATCTAGAGAAGCCTAGGGCAGGAATTAAGATCTGAATATGACCAACTAACAGGGATTCCTCTTTGAGTCCCTTCTGGATTTGCACTTGGGAGAAGCTTAGCAGAGGTGGAGAATGCACTCCTAGAGAGACCAACAGAGTGGGCGAAATGTTGAGCCATACCACCTGACGATATGTATCTTATTCCTATGAATTTCATCCTTTCTGTTAGATGTTTTTAAAACTAATTTTAATAATCATCCATATAAGGGTCTTAAGAAAATTAATGTTATCATGCACAGATACTAGTGTATTGCAAGTGCTCAAAGCATTTGAGCTTTCATTTTCATTGTCAGAGTCCCACCCTTAGAGATCTCAGTCCCAGATCTGAAGGCACCTCCCCTGAGCTCCTGTGACAGCAGTACCAGTTGAAGTCAGCACCCTCCTCAGAGCTGTGAGACCCAGTCTCATGGGCCCATCTTCAACCTTCTAAGGTCCAATGACCAAATTCTTCCCAAGTGTAAGTTTCCTCCCACAGGTGCTACCTTTGCAATTACTTCAGCATCCCCTGTTTTAGTTTCAAGTTTCCAACATCCGTTAAACCATTTGCTTACATTAAATCTCTGAAAATAACCAGTGCAATTTCTTTTCTCTGCTCCTGGCTAAACTCACTACTATCCAGAAACCTGACCCTTTGCTGTGTCATCCCACCTTCAACTAGAGCTCTTGAGCAGAGTCAACAGATCAAATAAGCCTGATTTTCAGTTCAGTGGATATGAACATTTAGGGGAACTTCAACATTTAGGGGAATAGCAGTGTTCAGCATTCAACATTTAGGGGAAGTGGCCAATCCACTATCCCAGTCAGTTTCCCTATTTTCTGGGAAATGGCTTCTTTTCCCCTTACCTCTCTCTCAACCTATCCTCATTTCTAAGACTCGCTGAAGGTAGTGAGACTGTGTTGACTAGAACAGGAAGCTGGCACTGCTGTATATTATTATGAATGCTCTTCTCTAGGCCTGCAGATGCTTTGTCAGGCAAGACTCCGCCTTCTCTGAGAACCTGCTGGTTCTCAAGGAAGTAGGTATAGGCAGGAAACAGATATCCTGAAGGACAAAACACAAGCAAAGGAGATAGAGTCCTGGTATCCAGCATCAATTGCACTCGAAGGGGCATTACTGTAGAAGTAATAGTAGAAGCCTAGTGCAGGAGCCCTGGCCTTGGAGTATGGATTTCAATCTCTGCCACTTTCCAGAGAATGTGATCCTTGGCATTTTTTACTCTTGAAAAGCATCTTATTTTCTACTATGTAAAATGGAAGTAATAACACCTACAGAAATGTTGTGAGAGATTAAATTTACGTAAATAAAATTGCCTATGCTCAAAGCAGTTACTCAAGAAATACAATTCTTTCTCTACTTTCACCCAAACCAGGCGAGGAGAATGAAGGAAGAAATCTGGGTCAATTATGAAGTGAGCTTCCAGAGTGTATAATAAATACTCACCAAGCTTTTGTCCAATTCACTGCCTAGACAAAATCACTGAGGAAAAGGAAGAAAAGGAATTAGATATCTATTTTACATATTTACATCCCTCTCCACAGCAATTTCTTAATTCCTTGTTTTATCTCTTTGGTCCGAACTCCATATACAATCGGGTTCAAGGCAGGAGGTATGAAGTGATGCAGGACATTGAGCAAGATGAGGATGTCCATGGGGACCCTCTCTCTGGCCACATTTGTCAACACAACAACCAGCAAGATGGTGCTAAAGAACAGGATGAGGATGAAGTGAGAGCCACAGGTGCTCAAGGCTTTGACAGCAGCCCCCTCAGCCTTGAACCTAAGCACAGCTCTTAGGATGAAGGTGTAGGAGAGGAAGATGAGGATGAAATCTGAGCCCAGTAAAGTCCAACCAGCCACAAACTGATAGATTCTGTTAAGGGTGAAATTGTCACAAGACAGTCTGGACATGGACAAGCTGGCACAGATGCAGTTCTCAATGACATTTTTTCCACAATAATGGAGCCGGGCAGTGAGAATAGGAATAGGTGCAGTGAGAAGGGCATTTCGGGTGAAAATGAAGACACTAGCCTTGGCCACAAATTGGTCAGTGATGATGGATGGGTATCGTAGTGGGTGGCAGATGGCCACATAGTGGTCATAGGCCATGACCATGAATGTGCAGGACTCCATGGGGAGGAAACTGTTCATGATGAACATCTGGAGAAAGCAGGCTGAGAAGCTGATGGACCTGAGATCAAACCAGAAGATGGCCAGGACCTTGGGGATGACAGTCAGGCAGAGCACAATGTCCAGCAGGGAGAGGAGGCTGAGCAGGTAGTACATGGGCTCATGCAGAGAGGCCTCCAGCCAGATGGTGATCAGCAGGGTGGCATTGGCTCCCATGGCCAGGAGGAAGAGGAGGCTGAGGGGCAGGGACAGCCAGTGCTGCCAACTCTGGTAGTTAGGGAAGCAGATGAGAAGGAATTCAGAGACTGGAGCAGTGGAGTAATTGCTGGGCAAGGCCATGGAATGAATCTGGAGGCTTCTCTTGACTATTTGTATGGGCAGATAAAAGGGGCAAATTTTTTTTTTTAGTTTGCTTCAAAAGTATGCCTCTCACTCTTTAGGAAGCTAATGATATATAGGAGACTCATCCCAAAAGGCAAATCCCAGTCAATATCATAAAGACAGACTGGTGAGATTTGACAAATAATGCTATGGTCAATGAAGGAAAAATGAATCAGTGAAAAATTGAGATTTTAAAGGTGAATAATGCTAGGGAATGACCTCACAATATTAAGAATGCACAACACATTATGTCAGCATGGTATCAGTGAGGAAAATAAAATGTTACTGATATAAAAAGATAGGCCAAAAACGCACCTAGTTTTTATAATTATCTAGTATTAAGATGAAGGAGGTATGAGAAGGTTCTTTAATAGGTGTTTTTGAGATCATTATTGACATTGATGTGGATTGGAAAACCTTTAATTAGGTACTCACCTACGTATCCAATATAATTTTAGATGATAATTTTGTTATATCCTTTCCCCAAACTCATAGAATATTAGAAGAACACAGAATACAATATTGATTAAATAAGTCCTTTGCTAAAACTCCAATCCTATTTAAATACAACAATTCACTTTCCAGGGCCTACAGTTTGCCATACCAAGTGTTCTTGAATAAGTGTAAAATGAAATGGGTACTTTTACTATAAATTTATAGTTACCAACTTTAAATGAGCCCTCAGTGCTGTGTGCCCATCCTACAAAGCTTGCCTCATCAACTTTCCCTTCTTCCAAAGCCTTTTTTAAGCCTTCTTCATTCTTTTCAACCCTTGAACTCCACTTCTTCTCTTGGAAGATGGCATCAAACACTACCTTGCCAAGAAAAGAGGTGTCCAGTGATATTTTCTTCAACTTCCCCACATAAAACTTAACAACCTACTTCCACTTTCTCGCATCCTTTCCCTCTTTCCTCCCACTGAAACAGAACCTGTCCATCCTCAAAATGTCAAACTTTTCACCTCCTTCACTGAATCATAGTCCTCTTAGCCTTGCAGTTACACTATCAATTATTTGTTCTAGTTCCCTAACTTGGAGTCATATTTCCTTCTTCACTGGATCTGCCTTGTCTTTCAAACATTCTCCAGTATTTTTCGTCTTTAAAAATAAAAATGAGGGGCCCCTGGGTGGCTCAGAGGGTTAAGCCTCTGCCTTCAGCTCAGGTCATGATCTCTGGGTCCTGGGATCAAGCCCCGCATTGGGCTCTCTGCTCAGTGGGGAGCCTGTTTCCCCCTCTCTCTCTGCCTGCCTACTTGTGACCTCTCTCTCTCTCTGTCAAGTAAATAAATAACATCTTTAAAAATAATAAAAATGAAAATGAAAAAGCCTCTTTCTTTCCTTCCAGATAATTCTCTCTTTCCCTCCCTTCACACACAAACTTCTCACAAGCACTCCCACACTCACTGTCTCTAGTCCTCACCTCACACCCATTCCACAACTCCTGGCATGGCTCCTTCTATAGTTCCACAAAATGCCTCTTAAAAAAAAATCATGCTGAAGCAATCAATCAGATCCTTTTTCTGACATTTCTCTTTGGTTTGGTTTGCATCACAATCTCCTGGTTTCTCTCACACCTCCTGGTCTCCTTCTCATTTTCTCTTCTGTGTTTTTTTTTTCATCCACCACCTTGGCATCAGTTTCAAGGTTCAGTCCTGAGTTCTCTTTGATTTTCTTCTCTCCTCTGTGCTAATCCACTCTGCTCTGTCTTCAACTTCCTTGTCCATATGCTCAATTGCCATCTCCATATTGATGATTACTAAATTATATCTCTTGCCTAAACCTCCTTAAATGCCTACCTGACATATCATCTTGGGTTTTTCAAAGATATCCAAAACTCACAAAGTGCAAAATTAAGTTACCATTTGTCTGCCAAGTCTGGTTTTCTAGTATCTCCTGTCCCAGTGAATAGCATATGTATCTGGACTATCTCACAAGTCAAAGGCTAGAAACCATCTTGAACATATCGTTCACCTGTACCACCCATTACAAACTCACCTCCAAAACTTGTCAAATTTCCCTTTTAATTAGCTTTTGGGTCCCCTTATTTCTCCATCACTACTGTCACCAGCCAAGACTACAGTACCATATCTCTTGAGTGAAGTTTACTGTGTTCTAGGTTTCATTATAAAACCATTCTCTAAAGACAATTATCATATGATTTCTCTGATATGAGGAATTTGAGAGGCAGGGCAGGGTTCGTGGTGGGTAGAGAGGGAAAAAAACATAACAAGATGGAATCAGGAGGGAGACAAACCATAAGAGACTCTTAATCTCACGAAACAAACTGAGGGTTACTGGGGGGTGGGAGGGTAGGGATAGGGTGGATGGGTTATGGACATTGGGGAGGGTTTGTGCTTTGGTGAATGCTGTGAAAGGTGTAAGCCTGATGATTCACAGACCTGTACCCCTGGGGAAAATAATACATTATATGTTAATAAAAATATCTCAAATATAATTTGATGATAAATATCTAAAAAATAAAAAAATAAAACCATTCTCTACACTGAAGTCAGAGAAATATTTTAAAATACATATATGATCTTGCCAGTCACTTGCTTAACATTGGCTTCTCATTGTTAATAGGCATAAAAACAAAATCCTTAACTTTAACTTCATTAGATCACAAGTTCATGAGAGAATGAACCATGCCTGCTAGTGTTTTTCATCACTCTATGTACAGTGTATAGGTAGATTCCTTTATAGGTACTCATGGTTAATTAATGAATTATTTCATAAATAAGTAAATAATGAATGAATGAATACTAGGTCATATATCATTTGCCTCCTTCCCCATTTTCCAGTCTCATCTGACACCTCTCTCTCTCTCTCTCTCTCTCTCTCTCTCTTGCTCCCAGAGCTCCAGCCACACTGTCCTTTTTTCAGATCTTCAAATACAATGTGCACTTTCTGTCCCCACTTCTCTTGGAAGACTGTGCATCCCATGCTTCTACTTATATTTCCACATCCACTTACTTTCTATTCATCCTTTACATCTCAGTTCAAACATTCCCTTCTCTGAGTAGTTTTCTCTAACCCTCTTGAGACAAGATCAAGATCTCCTGTTTAATGTTCTCATAGCACTTTGTCCCACCCTCACAGTTCGTGTGTAATAATTTGATTATATACTCCTTCTCCCAAATCCAGTTAAACATTTCATGCCATGAGAATAGGCTCACTAACTGGCACAGTGCTTGGCATGAAGAGGTGCCCAACAATATTTGTAAAATAAATTGTTTTACAAGCAGATGATAGAGGGGCATAGAATAAAATTTCCTAAATCAGCATGAGAAGAAAAGTGAAGACTTTCCAGAGTTACTCACACCTGGGCTGAATTCTGATGAATGTGGAAGACATGTGCACTGTGGGTAGTACATTTCTGATATATGAAATGGGTTACATAAAAACATGGAAATAACCTGAGAAAAACTTCAGAGGGAAACTCTGTGAAATATTTAATTTGACTGGAGTCAAAAAATTCAGAGGGAAACTCTGTGAAATATTTAATTTGACTGGAGCCAAGAGGAGTTGAAAGAAAGAACAGAAAACAAAGTTGAAAAATAAGAGAAAGCCAGATTATGAAGGACCTTTTCTATGTTAAGGATTTTAGAATTAATCTTATACATAAAGAAAAAACAAAAATACTTTCTTTAGGGGAGAGAGGCAACTAAGTATGGGCTACAGGAGGATCACTTTGGATGCAATGCTATGGATGATTTGAGGAAGGAGAGAGAGCACAAGCCAAAAGAATGTCTAATTTTCCAGATGAGAAGTGTTGTGTGAACAAAGTCTGAGCACCAAAGATGGGAAGAAATGGTATATTCTGGTGGTAATGTAGACAGTTATGAGAGACAATAGGTGAGAAGCCCAGAGTTTTCTGGCTTGAATAAATAGAATCACCAAGATGTGAAATAGGAGACTTAGTAGGTTTAGTGTGTGTGCGTATATGTCAAGGCTGAGGTGTTTACACTCTACGTAGAAAATTAGACTGAACCAAAAGACAACTGACAGAATGGGAGAAGATATTTGCAAATGACATATCAGATAAAGGGCTAGTATCCAAAATCTATAAAGAGCTTCTCAAACTCAACACCCATAAAACAAATAACCCAGTCAAGAAATGGGCAGTAGACATGAACAGACATTTCTCCAAAGAAGACATCCAAATGGCCAACAGACACATGAGAAAGTGCTCAACATCACTCGGCATCAGAGAAATACAAATTAAAACCACAGCGAGATACCACCTTACACCAGTCAGAATGGCTAAAATCAACAAGTCAGGAAATGACAGATGTTGGCGAGGTTGCGGAGAAAGGGGAACCCTCCTACACTGTTGGTGGGAATGCAAACTGGTGCAGCCACTCTGGAAAACAGTATGGAGATTCCTCAAAAAGTTGAAAATGGAGCTACCCTACGACCCAGCAATCGCACTACTGGGTATTTATCCTAAAGACACAAAGGTAGTGTTCCTCAGGGGCACGTGCACCCGAATGTTTATAGCAGCAATGTCCACAATAGCCAAACTATGGAAAGAACCTAGATGTCCATCAACAGATGAATGGATAAAGAAGATGTGGTATATATATACAATGGAATATTATGCAGCTATCAAAAGAAACGAAATCTTGCCATTCGCAACGACATGGATGGAACTGGAGGGTATTATGCTGAGCGAAATAAGTCAATCAGAGAAAGACAATTATCATATGATCTCTCTGATATGAGGAACTTGAGGGGCAGGGTGGGGGGTTGTGGGGGGTAGGGAGGGAAAAATAATGAAACAAGATGGGATGGGGAAGGAGACAAACCATAAGAGACTTCTAATCTCATAAAACAAACTGAGGGTTACTGGGGGGTGGGAGGGTAGGGATAGGGTGGATGGGTTATGGACATTGGGGAGGGTTTGTGCTTTGGTGAATGCTGTGAAAGATGTAAGCCTGATGATTCACAGACCTGTACCCCTTGGGCAAATAATAAAAATAAAATTAAAAAAAAAGAAAGAAAATTAGACTGATTAGACTAAATTTAGACTCATTAGACTATTGGAAATGAGGAGTTTGGACAAATTAGAAGTATTCTGGTTTAAGATATAAATTCAGAAAGCACTAGCACATAGCTGAAGTAACTGGAATAGCATAAGTCTGAGATTGAAACCTTGGAAAATAGAAACACCAAAAGGGTGAAAAAGGAAAAAAAGAGACATAAATGGAGGGTCTGGAAGAGTATGAAAAAAGTCAGAAGAATATGGTGACCTAGGAAAAATCAAGGGGAAAACTTCAAGGAGTATATGGCCAACTTGTCAGTTAAGCAGAAGTTCAATAACATGAGAATATGAATAGCCTTTAAATTTTATAGTGACCTGGACAAGAGTAATTCCTTGGACTGGTGCCAACAGAAACCAGAACAAAGAGTGATGAAGTTAGTAAGGGAGGACATGTAAATGGGAGCATTGACCACATAGCTAAAGAGTCTCATTTCAAGTTCATAAGTGAAGAAAAAGGCAAGACAGGAATGAAACATACTGCAGCATGCTTATTTGTTTATAGAAAGGTTAAAATTCAGAAGGAAAGTAAGATAACTGAAGTAGTTAGTTCACTGAGAAAGTTATTATTATTATTTCTCTATCACACTTAACACATAGATTTTGTACTTCCTTGTTTCTCTTCACCCTCCTGTGAAATATCTGAAGACAAGTACACTTTTCCATTTATACACACCAACATTCTCTAATACTCCACAGATTCTTAGTAAAAAATCTGTTGAAAAGATTTTTGAATTATTGGGGCCTTGGTGTTCTACACTGATGGAAAATTCCAAGGAGGGAAAGTGAGAGAGGTGAGTTAGCCAGAGTTTCAATGTGCTGAAGGGGAACTGAGGAAGATAGGGAAGTCCTGATCAATAGTACAGATGGTGGTCACTGAGGGGGCAGGGCAGGACACAAAATGCATGTTGGAACTTGGGGGCTTCTTCATGCCACTGTTCACAGTGCTCCTCAAGAGCCTGCTCCTTGGCTAATGGTAAAACCCTGGGCTAGGTCTTTGACTTAAGAAACATTTTGCCCTTGGGCGCCTGGGTGGCTCAGTGGGTTAAAGCCTCTGCTTTCAGCTCAGGTCATGATCTCAGCATCCTGGGATCCAGGCCCGCATCAGGCTCCAGGCTCAGGAGGGAGCCTGCTTTCTCCCCTCCTTGTCTCTCTGCCTACTTGTAATCTCTCTCTGTGTGTCAAATAAATAAATAAAATCTTAAAAAAAGAAACATTTTGCCCTTGCCCTAATTAATACAAACACAAAACAACCTTATTGCTCCTAACATGTTGGTTAGAATTTTCTTGAATTTCCTCCAGTCTAATTATTACCAACTTATCCATACAAAATCTATCTCCCTGCACCATTCTTTCCTCACCTCCTTGACCCTTATCTTCTCTATATCTTATTTTCTCATCCCTGTTGAATAGCCTTCTTAGCACTTTGTCCTCTTCTAGGATTGTTTGATATAATCTTCATAACTGTTTATGCTTCTGCTCAAAGGCCACTCACTGATCAATTCTCCTATGTATCTGTTTCTGTTCTTCATGTGTTGGTCATTAACTTGTGGAAAAGCCAAACCCCTATTGCCTGAAACTCATCAAGCCCAGGACACTTGCCTCCAGTCACCCACTGTTACTACTTCAGCTCAGAGTCTGTTCAACTCCATTTCTTCACAGCTTAACATTGAAGAATGGGACAGGAGGGGGGAGTGAGAAATCTGGAATAGGAGAGAAGGACAAAAGAACAGATTCCTAGATGTCCTGAAAGGTAGAAGTGTACATATGACCATAAGTCAGTGAGGTGGTACATATTAAACATTGATTTAGGACTCTAAAACTGGATTGACAATATTAGCTGAAATATATCAAGTGTCTAGCATGTACCAGGTGTTCTTCTATGTGTTATGTGTGTGTTTGTGTATATATAAATTTATTTCATAAGCATGCAATCTCAAGAGCAATGTAGCTGAGAATCTTTCTCAACCCTATTGTGGTTACTTCACCTGAAGTATCCTATCCAATTCAGTGCACTGTATTAAGTCATATGAGTTACAGGATGATAAAAATTACAGGATGATAAAAATCTACAAATTATAGATGTGTGGACTGCCAAAAACAAGAACATTAGTGAAAACTTCAAAATATGGCTTCAAAGAATGACTATCTTGGAGGAAAGTGCAAAACTAGGACCATCGGAGAGAAATCAAAGAAATGGAGCCTGGTTGAATATGAAAGACAGTTTTCTATCAGTCGAAAGAAAATTGTCTCTCTGTAGTTTAAATTGCTCTACTGAGACAAAGTTCGGGGAAAGCTTCTTTGTCAACATTTTTTCCTGGATCTCTGTGCCAGGTATCTAGTGACATACTAAACTCAGCATACCTACACCCCATATTTCACTGAAGGATTTACAGATCTCTTTTTTTTCCTGGTCAGGCAAGATGAAGACCAATTTTATACATGCTCTAGGTCTCCTAACCAAGCAAGGAAATGGGATCCTCTTTTAGAAAGGCAGAGGAAAGAAAGAAAACCTAGCATGCTCCTTACAGAGGTGCATAGGATTTCTGGATGCTAATGCATCCAGAGCCACCACATCTGCCACCTTTCTTCCTGCCTTCCTTCTTCATTGCCTTTCTTCCTGCTAATTGGAGGTTGCCTATTAGAAAAGATCCCTGCCTGCCTTGTCACTCTCCCCATCTAGATCTAATTCAGTCTATGCTACCTACCCTCCCTTGACCCTGGAACTCACAGAAGATGTCAAAGGATGAGTCCTTTATGATGTATCACCTGTAATGGTAACCATGCTGAAACTTTGATGAATAAATCTGAAGAATTTTATGAGCTCCTATTCCTCTCCTATCCTCCCTTTTTTGGACCCAGATGGGGAAAGGTGGCTTGGGAAGCAGCCTTAGGGGATGAAGAGCTGAGTCCTTTGGGAAGTGTCTTATGGGGCTCCTGCAGGTAGAGAGTTGGGAGGTAAAGAATGGAGTGGTTTGAAGCTAAGTAAGAACTTTCCCAGAAGCCAGAAGCCAATGATCTGGTGCACAAACCTGACATGCAAAATATGGTCAAATGTGTAGGAAAAGAGACCATATAGCAACCTCTTTTTTTTTTTTAAGATTTTATTTATTTATTTGACACAGAGAGAAAGATCACAAGTAGGCAGAGAGGCAGGCAGAGAGAGGAGAGAGGAGGAAGCAGGCTCCCTGCCGAGCAGAGAGCCTGATGCGGGCCTCGATCCCAGGACCCTGGGATCATGACCTGAGCCGAAGGCAGAGGCTTTAACCCTCTGAGCCACCCAGGCGCCCGCAACCTCTTTTATTATAATAGTAATTCTAAAGTTTTAAGTGACCTTTCTGAGTGATCTAAACTACTTAAGTTCTTTTACATTTTTTTTCTCATTGAATCATCTCCCTTAGATATGAATGGACAACTCTTTTAAGTAGGAACTGTTATCCTCACTGTGTAGGGGAAAAATAAAAAGATGACACCTTGCCCCAAATTCACCAAAATTAGCCTACATTCATAGCCACATCAATCTGATTCCAATGTCTGTGTTCTAAATGTCTGTGTTCTGATTCCAATCTGTGTTCGCTTTACTGATAAATGTGACCATAGGTATTGATATCCTAAACAAAATCCTAGCAAGTTGAGTTTAGCAAACTATTAACATTTTTTAACTGACAAATATATTTATCTTTTGAAGAATGCAAAGAGAGTTCAATATAAGGAAATCTGTCACCTAACACATCAAGGTTGTGGATAAGGTCATGGGAATAAAACCATTCAAATCACAAGATTTGAATACTAGCCCTGGCATTTGCTATTTGTGTGTCCCATTCATTAAACAAATACTAACTACTATCTATACCCAACAAACTTGTATTAGGCACTGCAAACAATGGTGAATAAGGCAAACATGGTTCCTATTCTCCAAGAGCTCATTCTAATTATGTAGTTGTTAAAAGAAAAGAGGCATCTCTAAATGTACTTATTTGAATAATTCCTAAAATATATTGTTTAGCAAAGAACCAAGAGGCAAAAACAGTACATAGAATGCTACACATTATTTTAATGCTATACAAGGAATACACATAAATAAGTGAATATATAAATACATATGTTATCATATATATTCGTATGTGTAATCAGATTACCTCCAGAAGGATATACAAGAAACCTCTAAGAGAAGTTGCTTCTGGGAAAGAAAATTCTGTGCTTGGCAGATAAAATAATGTGAACTAACTCAGTTAAGAAATGAAGGTCATTAACCTCACTCCTTTCTCAAGGAACAGGCACAGGATTGACACCTGAATTTCTTGCTTAAATCATCAGCAACATTGAGGACAAAGGTCAGTTTTTAAGTATTATAATGAAGATAGAGAGAAACTGATGAAGCTCTGGTTTCAGCCTTAGATGTCCACCTCTGAAACTCTTCTACATGGAAGGAAAAAAGTTTTCTAATTTGTTGGTCACTTTATTTGGAGTTTCTATCATATGCAATCAGATATACACTAACTGAAACAGATAATGAATTACTTTTACTAAATACTTTTTTTAATTTTCAAAATTTTGAACCATGTACATATATTACTTTTTAAATTTAAATTCAATTAGCCAAGGTACAGTACATACATCATTGGTTTTTTATATAATGTTCAATGATTCATCAGTACTTTTTAATTAAATATTTTAAAGGTATTATTTTGGTAATGCAGATAAAAATATAAAACAAATAAATGCTAAAAGTTTTGGTAATTAAACAAAAGAAAATATATAAAATCCTCTCATGTACCATCATGGAGCATTACTATGGGAGCATTAGGTTAGGTAAGGCAGATCAAAAGGTCTTAACAAAGAGAGGTATGTATAGGAAGGAAAACAAGGGTAGAAGCAGAAAAGGAAGGCAGAAAACTATTATTTGGTCCAGGCAGGAGATGGTGGTGGCATGGACCAGATTGGTGGCAGAGGAAATGACTTTGAATAAACAAATTTTGGAGGAATAGTCAAGTCAATATAATGATGAATTACAAATGAGAAATGAGCTATTCAATATAGAAATCAAATATGAATCTTAGGATTCTATCTTGGGCAACTTGGTGGATATGGGCTCATTTACTGTAATGACATCACACATTAAGATTTCTGGATATTATTGAGTGTACATCTGAAGTTTGTAATAATAAATTTTATGTGGGTGCCTGGATGGCTCAGTCGGTTAAGAGTCTGACTTTAGCTCAGGTCATGATCCCAGAGTCCTGGCATGCAGCCCTGCATAGGGTTCCCTGCTCAGTTGGGAAGTCTGCTTCTCCCTCTCCCTTTGCCTATCCCCCTCACTCATGCTCTCTCTCTCTCAAAAAAATAAAATCTTTAATTAATTAATTAATTTAACTTAAAATTGGTAAGTTTTTTTTTTCCTAGCATGTGTCAATCTTTCACAGAGGAGACAGATATTTAGATTTAAACAGAGTTTGGGATTTTTCAAGCAACTACAATGGAGGGAGAGAACAAAAGAGGTAAGATTATTTCCAAAAATGTAATTAAATGATGGGCTATAGAATCTAAGTTTAGACAAAAAATAAAATCAGGGGCGCCAGGGTGGCTCAGTGAGTTAAAGACTCTGCCTTCAGCTCAGGTCATGATCTCAGGGTCCTGGAATCGAACCCCACATCGGGCTCTCCGCTTAGCAGGGAGTCTGCTTCCTCCTCTCTCTCTGCCTGCCTCTCTGCCTACTTGTGATTTCTCTCTCTCTGTCAAATAAATAAATAAAAATAAAAAATAAGTTAAAAATAAAAAATAAAATCAAGACAAGCAAAGAATGAATGATAGGGGCTCGATCCCAGGACCCTGATACCATGACCTGAGCCGAAGACAGAGGCTTTAACCCACTGAACCACCCGGGTGCCCCAGTTACCTAAATTAAGGATACATCTGAGAGCAGTTTAGAAAAGGCTTAGACTTCAACCAAAGAATATATTCAAGAGAGAAATAATTTGAGATGTGAATTTTTAGTCCATAGTATCTTCCACTGATTTTAGACAATTTAGTTAGGTAATAAATAATTAATTTTCTTGTTGTCTCATCTGATCCACCTGTAAATATAATTCACCTGGCAGCTACCTTACACTAGAAAATGGGCAGAAACTTATCTCCTGGTGACCTTTATAAATTTGTTTGGGATCGGTGTAATTGTAGCAGTCCGGTACTTCCTGCTGCTTCATATTGCACAGGAGGATTGAGCCCATCCAAAATAGATGCAATGAAGAGAACAAAGAGATAACCACTCAGCTGGCAAGCAGGGAATGAGCTGTTTCTGCTGGGAATCCAGTAACACAACTCTATTCACTTGTCGTGGGAAGCATGCACCTGAAACACAACAGGGCCATGCAAAGATAGCACCAAAATTGATTGATGGCCAAAACTGAAATTCAAAAGGGACGCTACAATCAACAGAAAGTGAAAGAGCTGCTTTATACTTCCCACTTCTCCCACACTTATTTTTTACTGTTTCTCTACAAGTTCCTAACTAGTGACCTTTAAATGTGTCCCTCAGTTCACTGACTTCTTACATTTGTTTTCTACTTACGTAAACTGATAGTTTTTCTCCCCAATCTGATACTCATCCTTTGAATTCTCACTCTGAACAATACAGCCCACCAATGCCAGTTCTTAATCTTTCCTCTGATAATGAACTGACATTCTAACATTCAAATTATATAATATTGTGTATCATTTAAAGTCCAGCAAAGTGTCACCCACCAGAAATAACAGTAGAAGCAATCTGTTGTGTATTTTTCATCTGTGTTTTTCTATGTTTATATTAAAGTTCATACGTGTAAATAATATTATCCTATATCAATTTAACTTAAATACATGAGTCTGTTATAAACTATTATATCCCATGCTGTGGCACTAGACACAACCATTAGATATGCAATGAGTTTGTAGTATGTTTTATTATCCGGTAAATCTTTTTTAAAACTCTCTTCCATTTGGTGAAACTTCTACCTTACATATACACTTTACATTTTAGAATAACTGTACCAAACGTCCTCTGAAAATCTTTGCTGGAATATTTCTTGAAATTGCATTGGCTTTACGAATTAATTTGAGGAGAAAAGACATTTTTAAAATGCTCATGTGTCCTTTTTATGTACATGGTTTATCTCTACATTTAATCAGGCCTTCATTTAAACACTTTAAAACATAATTTTAAAATGGTATCCTTAAAGGTCTTGTATATTTATTATGATGCCAATTTCCACATATTAATAAGTTTTCTATTAATGTAAATGGTATGCTAATTTCTATTATTTTAGATTATTTTTGTTGGTATAAAGAAAACTATTGATCTGTTAAAGTTTATTATATTTGAACGTCTTATTGAATATATAATTCTAAAACCCCATTTATTATGTTTACGGTTTATATCACATAAAAATAATGATAGTTTAACCATTTCTACTATGATTCTTAGAGCTCTTCTTTCTTCCTTGACTTACTGTATTGGCCAGGACTTCTCTTTCACACTGAAAAGTATCAATGATGAGGGCAGGATATTCAGCTGTGTTCTTTTAAGGGGCATTGCCTTTGGCAAAAAGAAGCTATCTTCTCTGAGGTTTTGCTCTCTCCCTGGGGCAATCTTATCCAAAGACTAGTTGATAGGAGAGGAAAAGGGTCTGTCTGGCACACATATCTCAACTTAGATGATTCTGAAAAGCCAGCCAGAGATCCCTATGTAATTATGTGAGTCTTTGTTTTTTGTATCCTCAAATATTTTTAGAGAGTTTCCACACATGCATGCACCCATCTGCTGAATACTTTAGGGGGCCCTCTGTAGATCTTTTGAATTCTCTTTCTATGCAGTTCTCTCTCTAGTACTCTACCCTGTGAATTCTTGCTACCTTGGCATTCCCTGATTCCTGTGTCCTTCTCAACATAGGAAGACTGTCAGGCTACACCTAAGTTCACCCTCCCTTCAACATGGCTTGGAATCTCTCTCCAATAAGTTGTAACAATCTTTCTCCAGTAAACAGGACTCACTTCTTTTGTTTCCTATCTCTTAGGGATCATTGCCCTCCATTATCTCAGGTCCAATGTCCTCAGAACAATTATTTTGTATATTTTGTCCAATGTTTCATTGTTGTTTTGTTGAGAGGATAAATCTAAGTCCCTGTTGCTCATCTCAACAAACTAAAGTTCCTCTCCCGTAGGTAAAATCATGCTGGACAACAAGAGCCAAACTATGGAAAACGCTTAGATGTCCATCAACAGATGAATGGATAAAGAAGATGTGGTATATATATACAATGGAATATTATGCAGCTATCAAAAGAAACGAAATCTTGCTGTTTGCAACGACATGGATGGAACTGGAGGCTATTATGCTGAGTGAAATAAGTCAATCAGAGAAAGACAATTATCATATGATCTCTCTGATATGAGGAACTTGAGGGGCAGGGTGGGGAGTTGTGGGGGGTAGGGAGGGAAAAATAATGAAACAAGATTGGATGGGGAAGGACACAAACCATAAGAGACTCCTAATCTCACAAAACAAACTGAGGGTTACTGGGGGTTTGGAGGGTAGGGATAGGGTGGATGGGTTATGGACATTGGGGAAGGTTTGTGCTTTGGTGAATGCTGTGAAAGATGTAAGCCTGATGATTCACAGACCTGTACCCCTCGGGCAAAGAATAAAAATAAAATTTTAAAAAAATCATGCTGGACAAGCAGAGGAAAGCACTATCCACCTTCTGACTCTTCCCTGGGCTTAGGGTAGGATATGTGACCACATAAGCCCCCTACCCTCCCCAAAAATCAGGAGAGATCTGTTTTATAGCTGAAGTCTTAGTATCTTAGGCAAACTAAAAGAAAATGCACTTCTGGGGGAACCTGAAGTCAGAGTGATTTGGGGACTTCAAAATTTGCCTAAGGAATTTGGAGAAAATGGACTTTGGGACTGCAGGAAGGACAGTGGTGTACAGAAATGGAAAAATCACATGAAATGTGACTAATTCAAGACCTTAAGGATTAAGCATGGCACTTAGATTTACTTTTAAGGGAAGAGTCTATCAAAATGTTCTTCCTTGCATGTGGAGACAATAGGATATATACTCAGAATTCATATGAGCATCTCAGGAAATACCATGTCTAGGAATCTTTTTTCAAGGGTTAAGCAAGGACAGCTGCATCACCAGGCCACCAAGTTAATTATGTTTGGCTCTAGGGAACCCAATCGCTGTCTTTACTATTGAGAATGTTATGCCAATATTCCTTGAACCACCAAAAACAAAATCCACACAAGTAACAGTATGAAAATATAGTCATCTTTCTCTCCCTCTGACACAACCAGCTTGATGAAGGAGGAGAAGGCTGGCTGAAGACAAAGCATAAGCTGACACCCTGTGACCTCCCCCCTCTACTGTCTACTCCTGGGTGGGATGTGAGACATTCTTCCAGGAATCTCCCAACTATCTTAATGTTAACACCTTGCTAGAAGGGAAAACAACCTTAACTTGATAATGACAAGGCCTCTTATATCTTATGGGTCCTCTTTAGCATTATCTTGTAGGTCCTGTTAAGCATATGAAAGTTTTTTTGAAACCTCCCTTTTCTTACTTCCCTCAACTCTTGAGTATATAATCAATCAGCCACTCCTCAAGACTTTGGTGCTGCAGTTCTTTCTGCCCACAGGTCCTGCCCCATTAATAAAACCACCATTTTGCACCAAAGACGTCTCAAGAATTATTTAGGCTCCGGACCTCACCCCACCAAACTTCACCTATATTCCAAAACCACATCAAACTGATAATGAAGTTCTCCTCATGCTTTAAAGAAATTCCTCTAAAATACTTTTAACAACTTTTTCATACCCTTTATACTTAAAGGAATCAAGCAGCTCTCCAACTCTCCACCTTTCATCAAGTTTTTTTTAATACTCTAATGCCATATAGTATATACACCTTTATATACAATATTTGCAATTTACCAGTTGAGTGATATTGGAAAAACAAAGAAGATCATATTTGTTGAAAATAAGAAATTAGTACTCTCTACATTTCGAATGCCTTTAAAAAATTTGGAATCTACTCACCAGAATCAGTATTAAGGATCTTTTAACAGAGTGGCTCCTGCTTTCACCCTATGGAATTTTGCAAATAAAAATTATGTCTGATCATCGAGTAGTGTTATTTGATGAGCCTAAACCCTAAATTCCCTATACCCATGTAAATAATATCACTCCCTACCAACTACAATATTATATATGTTTCCTCACCCATTTTCACTAGATCGTGACTTCCAGAATTTTAACAATATGCTATACTTATATTCGTTTCATTTAAGGTTCTTGGGTGCAGCTCCAGATCACATGAGACATGGTCTTCAGTAAGCAGGATGTCGCCTATACTACCATGTCAGTTTTATCATTTTCTGCATCCTGGTCTTGAGAAGACCACTTCTCACTTCTTCCCACTTCTACCTCCACTTGGGTCCTGGCCTTTCCACAAAGAGTTTGAAGGTGTGTGAGGATTTTGGTGGACATAAACTGGTACTATGAAACTTATGCTTTTAATTTTTTAAAGATTTTTTATTTATTTATTTGACACACACAGAGAGAGAGAGAGAGAGAGAGAGAGAGAGAGAGAGAGAGAGATCAGATCACAAGTAGGTAGAGAGGCAGGCAGAGAGAGAGAGGAGGAAGCAGGCTCCCTGCTGAGCAGAGAGCCCAATGCAGGGCTCGATCCCAGGACCCTGAGATCATGACCTGAGCCGAAGGCAGAGGCTTTAACCAACTGAGCCACCCAGGTGCCCCAAACCTTATGCTTTTATAATAGAATCTTGAATAGTCACGATCAGAAAACATGGTAACTTTTCTGAGTTATGTGCCTCTGCTTTGATCTTCCTACCTGGAGGGGGAGGGGGATGGCCCCTCCACACCCTCTCCCTTTCTACAAAAAAGGGGGGAAAGGTCACCTGGGTGGCTCAGTGGGTTAAAGCCTCTGCCTCTGGCTCAGGTCATGATCCCAGGGTCCTGGGATCGAGGCCCGCATCAGGCTCCCTGCTTGGTGGGGAGCCTGCTTCCTCCTCTCTCTGCCTGCCTCTCTGCCCACTTGTGATCTCTCTATCTCTATAAAAAATTAAAATTAAAATTAAAGAAAAGGGGAGGGAGTAAAAGAAACAAAAATGACACAGAGATCATGGCCTGAACAGCAGAGCAATCACTTCAACTGTACCTAAGAAAGGAGTGCTGGTGTCATGAAAAGTCTCTGGAGTCAGATGACCTGTACTTGAATTGATGTCCTACCACTCACCAAGTGTGACCTTTGTCAATATTTATCCATAAATTTTTATTTTCTAATGAATAACATAAGATAGTAATCCCTGTCCTGTAGAACTGTTATAAAGATGAGATGAATTAAAAATATAAAAGTCTACATACAAACTTAGGTACCTAAGGTTAGTTACCTGAATAGGCAAATGAACTTTGGCCAGGTACTAAGAGATCCACAGTAATTCCTGATATTAGAGGGACAAAAAGTTGATAGGAAATATTTGCTACCCAAGCATTATTTTACTGTCTGGAATAACAAATCCCAGAATAGAAACAAAGGAAATAGTGATAGATGTTTCTATAGTGGTGCGCTTTGAATACATTTCAAAGCCCCTTCCACAATAACTTCTGACACCCCTGTTTTAACTCTTTGGTTCTAAATCCATATATAATAGGATTCAAGGCAGGAGGTATGAGGTGATGCAGGACATTGAGCAAGATGAGGATGTCCATGGGGACCCTCTCTCTGGCCACATTTGTCAACACAACAACCAGCAGGATGGTGCTAAAGAACAGGATGAGGATGAAGTGAGAGCCACAGGTGCTCAAGGCTTTGACAGCAGCCCCCTCAGCCTTGAACCTAAGCACAGCTCTTAGGATGAAGGTGTAGGAGAGGAAGATGAGGATGAAATCTGAGCCCAGTAAAGTCCAACCGGCCACAAACTGATAGATTCTGTTAAGGGTGAAATTGTCACAAGACAGTCTGGACACGGACAAGTTGGCACAGATGCAGTTCTCAATGACATTTTTCCCACAATAATGGAGCCGGGCAGAGAGAATGGGGACAGGTGAAAGCAACAAAGCATTCCGAGCCACAGTGAAAGCACTAGCCTTGGCCACAAATTGGTCAGTGATGATGGATGGGTATCGTAGTGGGTGGCAGATGGCCACATAGCGGTCATAGGCCATGATCATGAATGTGCAGGACTCCATGGGAAGGAAACTGTTCATGATGAACATCTGGAGAAAGCAGGCTGAGAAGCTGATGGACCTGTGATCAAACCAGAAGATGGCCAGGACCTTGGGGATGACAGTCAGGCAGAGCACAATGTCCAGCAGGGAGAGGAGGCTGAGCAGGTAGTACATGGGCTCATGCAGAGAGGCCTCCAGCCAGATGGTGATCAGCAGGGTGGTGTTAGCCCCCATGGCCAGAAGGAAGAGGAGGCTGAGGGGCAGGGACAGCCAGTGCTGCCAACTCTGGTAGTTAGGGAAGCAAATGAGGAGGAATTCGGAGAGTGGAGAAATGGAGTAGTTGCTGCACGATGTCATGAGATAAATCCTAAACTGAGATTTCACCTGAGTTTAGGTACAGTAAGACACAAGAATTACATCAATAGAAAACAAAAAGTGTCAAAATGCTAACATTTACTCATCCAGAAAACTGCTGAGTATAGAATAATCCTAAATAAAGGCAAAGTTCAGTGAAAACATACATGAATAAGGAGGTGACTCAGCAAATTATTTCTAAAGTTAATTCAGAGAAACAAATAAGACAGACTACCCACAAGGTTTAGAAAGAAAATGATAAAAAATTATCCCATTAAAACATACTCTAAAGCTACAAAAATTTTTAAGTGAGACTGACATGTGATATGATAAAGCAAATATAATAACTATAGATTCCACAGATCAGAAATGTTCAGTGATTACAGAGTAATTTAGAATAGTAAAGGTGTCATAAAGTCATATTTAACTGTGGGTCTTTTCATTGAGTATTGCTGACATGATTTGTTAGTGGTAAATTAGTTTTTCCTCAGTTTTATCACACATCAAAGTCAATTTGAGATGGAAAAATTAATGATATACTTCCAACCCTATGATAAAGCAGAAAAAATAAACCTCGATTAAATGTAAAGAAAGTCCCATAAAATCCCCTATCATTCTGACTTCCTGTACCACAAGTACAACCTATCTTCAACATGCTTAATTCAAGCTTGCACAAATACAGTTCAATGTTTCTATAGAAAGTTATGTCCAAAAACAGGCTGTTTTCATTAACATTTATGACTACCAACCTCAAATGAGTGCTTAATGAGCAAGTCCGTTATAATAACCTCTGGTTAATTTGCTCCTTCACTCGTTGCAAGCATTTTTTTACATTTTCTAAATATTTTCTAAATGGTAAATCCATCCTCTCCTCTCTCAGAAAATCACATCCCCAATGGCATCACAAAGACAGCAGAGGCTATCATATGCAAGTTCCTCAATACCTATGATAGACTCATAAACTCATCAGTACCTATACCTTGCTCTTCTCTTTGCATCTAACCAACACAAAGATCTACCCCTCCTCCTAATCACAATCCTCCCACCTCTGATATAGTGTCTGTCCACCTCTGATCTCTTCTTAGGAACTTTGACTTTTTAATTATCTATTCCATTTCTAATGCAGTCAATCTCTCCATAGATCCTTCCAGTAGATATTCAAAATGGTGAAGTCTCTTGTGTCTTAATAAATTTCTGTATCTATCCCCCATTTTTTGTAAAGACTGTGATTTCAGTTTTGAACAAAGATACCAAATCTCTCTTATTCCTCTTTATTTTACACCCAAACTTGAGGAACCAGAAGAGACAAAGGACATCTAAAAAGAGGAAATTATTGGCTTCAATAGTTTGATTGGGAAGTGGTCAGTGTGCAAATAAATGCCTCTGGAATGGTTCTAAAGATGTTGAAAAGGAGCATCTTTTAGAGGTATAAATATAATGGCATAAGCAAAGATTAGACTGAGTAGTTCTATAGAAGAAAATTTAGGAATTCTTAAGTTCTCCCATCTCTTCTGGATTAAATGACTGAATTTCACAAGACAGTCTCTGAAAATATTTGATGTATGTTGTATAGGCAGAGATGATGAAATCAAATTTGATATGTTGAATTTTATAGAGTCTATAAGCTATCAAAATGTACACAAGTCTGACTTCTACAGAAAAGAGTTTGAATTCACTTGAAAGCTTGGAGTTAAAGGAAGAGAACTGGAAATCACCAGCACAGGATATAGTTCAAACCACTGTTACTTTTATTTCTCACCCCATACTTATCTTTTCCTGCCTATTCTGCCACCCCTGATAGAGGCCTTCTTTGGCTCTTTGTTCTTTTTCCTTCCACTTATGTGTAGCCCCTATGCATGAACATGCTTCACAAATCCCAGTTTCTTATCCATCCAGCTCCTTGTCTTCATTCTTTCCTCATACTACAAAGAATGGTTCTAAATTAAGTTCATCCTTCTGCTACCTGGATTTCACTAAGAATGTACTTAATATAAAGGATAAAAAAGGAGAGGATACAAAGGAATAGGTAAAAAGCAAAAGGGTCAGATGCCTGGATATATTGCCAGGTAGAAGTTTGGACATGAATAGGAGTCAAAATTTTTACATATTCAGTTAAAAATAATTATTAGAACCTAACTCTCTACTAAAGAAAGTAACAGTGATCAGAGGGAGGGCGATTATTCTTCCATTCTTCTTTGCTTTGGTTCAACCATGCTTAGAATAGTGGCCAGTTCAGTGCACCTTGATTTCAGGAATATTTTTGAAACTTTACTACCCAGAAGAAGATGTCCAAGATAAAAATATCCTTAAGAACTCATGATGAAGGACACTTTAGGAAAGTGAAGATATTTTACCAAAGCAATGCCCCCCAAATATATTGACTTTCAATAGGAAGAGATAAAAACTAGGAAAGAGAAAAATCATAGAGATCCATTTCTGCTGACTATGAATCCTATATAATAATCAGAGGAGACTTGCTCTCTTATTAACACTACTCTGCTCAAACATGCTAGGGGAAGACAATAACCAAATTTCTTAAACAGTTTTTTCCCTGGCCCTAATGGACCTGGATACTCAGTGTCCTACTAAAACTCAAAACACTGTCCTTGTTCCAGAACCATACTTCCACTCTCTGGAACCCCTACACTAATTTTCTAGTCAGGTCAGAAGTATTTCAGTCATGTACTTGCATGAAATTTCCAGCTATATAAAACATGGGATCCCTTGTATTCAATGATGTGAAATTGCTGAGACTCTAGATCTTTCTCTTCTGCATGTTCATGCTTCTAATACCACCACCCACAGCCAACTTCTAGTATCATGGGAGCCAATATAGGAATGCAGAGAAGGTCTCCTGTTCTGAATCTTCTGATGACTCAGCTCGTGTGGGCTTAGCATGGCATGACCGTCTTCCCTTATCCCTGAAACTCACCAATGATGCAGAAGATTAAGTCCTGCTTAAGGAGTCAGCTCCCTGCAACCAGTTACCAGAACCAGAGCTGCTTCCTTGGCTCTGATGAAAAAATCTAGAGGATTTTATGATCTGCAGTCAGTTCCTCACACTATCCCACACTCTTCTCCATGCCATTTGGGAACAGTCATGGTTTGGGTTACTAAAACCCTGGGGCTGATGAAGTGATCTCTTGAGAACCTTCATCTCATCTTATGTTATGGTGCTACTGGGTGCCAACAATCGAGATGTGAAGGACGGGATTTGAAACTGACTTGAAATTCAAATCTGTATCTAACAGCTTAGATATAGATTTATCAGATACAGATATATCTGACTCCACAGACCATCCTTCTAAACATTATACCACTTTCAACATTCTGAAATGTTATATTGAACCTTTCCAGAAGTTCTTAATGAAACTATCCTTTTACCTGTTTTTTATATTATCCTGAATTCAACTCTGCTATTTGATATTGCATGGATGTGGGCAACTAATTCACCCTATGTAAATCTCAGTCATTCAATAAATATTTATTTATTATTATCAGCCATATAGCTAGCACTAGAATAGTCACAGGCATAACAGTGAACAAAGTAGTTAAAGTCATTGACCTTATCAAGATTCCTTTATAATTTTCACATTACATTATAGTATCAGTAGCTTCCCATTGTTCATTAAATAAAACTAGCTATCTTAATATGGACTACGCAACTCTACTCATGAGCTGGGTAGAGAGATCACTGTCAGTTTTGTTCCCCATTAATGTGGTGTTCTAAACACACAGTATTTAGAATATATAGTAGGATCAACATATTTTTACCTAATTAATGAAATCAAGATCATACATAATCTGACCAGTGCATTTAGAATAACTTTTCTTGAAAGAAGTCACTGTGGCCAATGAAAAGAGACTATTGCCTATGTTCTCTAAGATTTTGATGAATTCCTGTCTCACATTGAGGTCTTTCATCCATTTTGAATTTATCTTTGTGTATGATATAAGAAAATGGTCCAGTTTCATTCTTCTGCATGTGACTGTCCAATTATCCCAGCACCATTTATTGAAGAGACTGTCTTTTTTTCCACTGGATATTCTTTCCTGGTTTGTCAAATATTAGTTGACCATAGAGTTGATGGTCCATTTCTGGGCTCTCTATTCTGTTCCATTGGTTTATAGGTCTGTTTTTGTGCCAGTACCATGCTGTCTTGATGATTACAGCTTTGAAATATCACTTGAAATCAGGCATTCTTTTCCTACATTCCCTTGGTGATTTGGGGTCTTTTTGTTCCATACAAATTTTAGGATTGTTTGTTACAGCTCTATGAAAAATGTTGATGGCTTTTTGATAGGGATTGCATTCAATGTGTAGACTGCTCTGGGCAGCATAGACATTTTAACAATGTTTCTTCTTCCAATCCATGAGCATGGAATGTTTTTCCATCTCTTTGTGTTTTTGTCAATTTCTTTCATAATTGTTCTGTAGTTTCTAGGGTATAAATCCTTTACCTCTTTGGCTAGGTTGATTTCTAAATGTCTTACAGGTTTTGGTGCTATTGTGAATGGAATTGATTCCTTAATTTCTATTTCTTCAGATACATTTTTAGTGTATAAAAATGCAACTGATTTCTGTGCAATGATGTTGTATCCTGCCACGTTGCTGGATTGCTGTATGAGTTCTAGCAATTTGGAGGTGGAGTCTTTTATGTTTTCCACATAAAGTACCATGTCATCTGTGAAAAGAAAGAGTTTGACTTCTTTGTGAATCTGAATGCATTTTACTTCTTTTTGTTGTCTAATTGCTGAGGCTAGGACTTTTAGTATTAGGTTGAACAATAGTGGTGACAGTGGGCATCCCTGTTGTGTTCCTGACCTTAAGGGAAAAGCTCTCAGTTTTTCCCCATTGAGAATGATATTTGCTGTGGGCTTTTCATAGATGGCTTTTATGATATTGAGGTATGTTCCCTCTATCCCTATACTTTGATGAGTTTTAATCAGAAAAGGATGCTATATTTTGTCAAATGCTTTTTCTGCATCAATTTGGAGGATCATATGGTTCCTGTCACTTCTTTTGTTAATGTGATCTATCATGTTGATTGATTTGTGAATGTTGAACCAGCTTTGCATCCCAGGAATAAATCTCACCTGATCTTGGTGAATAATCCTTTTAATGTAGTGTTGGATCCTTTTGACTAGGATCTTGTTGAGTATTTTGGCATCCACATTCATTGGGGATATTGGCCTATAATTTTCCCTTTTGATGGGGTCTTTGCCTGGTTATGAGATCAAGGTAATGCTGGCCTCACAGAATAAGTTCGGAAGTTTTCCTTCCATTTCTTTTTTTTTTTTTAACAGCTTCAGTAGAATAGGTATGACTTCTTTAAATGTTTGGTAGAATTCCCCAGAAACCCATCTGGCCCTGGACTCTTGTTTTGGGGGAAGTTTTTGATTACTGTTTCAACTTCCGTGTTGGTTATTGGTCTGTTCAGATTGTCTATTTCTTCCTGTTTCAGTCTTGATAGCTTATAAGTATCCAGGAATGCATCCATTTCTTCCAGACTATCTAGTTTGTTGGCAGATAGCTGCTGGTAATAAGTTCAAATAATTGTCTCTATTTCCTTGGTATTCGTTGTGATTTCTCCCCTTTCATTCATGATTTATTAATTTGGGTCCTTTCTCTTTTCTTTTCTTTTCTTTTTTTTATATGTATTTATTTGACAGAGACAGAGACAGAGAGAGAGACAGAGAGAGAGAGTGAATTGAGCAGAGGGAAGGAGCAGAGGGAGAGGGAGAAGCAGGCTCCCTGCCAAGCAGGGACCCCAATGCAGGACTTAATCTCAGAAACCCAGGATCATGGCCTTAACTAGAGGTAGACAACCAACTGAGCCACCTAGGGGCCCCTCTTTGGTGTTTTATTTTTTTATAAGTCTGACCAGCAGTTTATCGATTTTATTAATTCTTTCAAAGAACCAGCTTCTAGTTTCATTGATCTGTTCTACTGGTTCTCTAGTTTCTATTTCAAGACATGTATCTAAAGGCAAGGGAAACAAAAACAAAAATGAATTTTAGGAACTTCGTCAAGATAAAAAGCTCCCGCACAGCAAAGGAAACAGTCAACAAAACTAAGAGGCAACCCAGAGAATGGTAGAAGTTATTTGCAAATGACATTACAGATAAAGGGCTAATATCCAAGAGTTATAAAGAACTTCTCAAACTCAACACCCAAAAACAAATAATCCAGTCAAGAAATAGGTGTAAGACATGAACAGATATAAGACATACAAAAGGCTAACAGACACATGAAAAAAATGTTCAATATCACTAGCCATCGAGGAAATGCAAATCAAAACCACAATGAGATACTACATTATACCAGTTAGAAAGGCAAAAATTAATAAGACGGGGAACAACAAATGTTCGTGAGGATGTGGAGAAAGAGGAATCCTCTTTTTTTTTTTTATTCTTTATTCTTTGCCCCAGGGGTACAGGTCTGTGAATCATCAGGCTTACATCTTTCACAGCATTCACCAAAGAACAAACCCTCCCCAATGTCCATAAACCACCCACCCTATCCCTACCCTCCCACCCCCCAGTAACCCTCAGTTTGTTTTGTGAGATTAGGAGTATCATGGTTTGTCTCCTTCCCCATCCAATCTTGTTTCATTATTTTTCCCTCCCTACCCCCCACAACCCCCCACCCTGACTCTCAAGTTCCTCATATCAGAGAAATCATATGATAATTGTCTTTCTCTGATTGACTTATTTCGCTCAGCATAATACCCTCCAGTTCCATCCGCGTCGTTGCAAA
>LNAC01001401.1:16363-46363 GCA_002007465.1 Ailurus styani | reverse complement strand
ATTTTGATGGGGATTGCATTAAATGTGTAGATTGCTCTAGGTAGCATAGACATTTTCACAATATTTATTCTACCCATCCATGAGCATGGAATGTTTTTCCACTTCTTTGTGTCTTCCTCAATTTCTTTCATGAGTACTTTATAGTTTTCTGAATACAGATTCTTTGCCTCTTTGGTTAGGTTTATTCCTAGGTATCTTATGGTTTCGGGTGCAATTGTAAATGGGATTGACTCTTTAATTTTGCTTTCTTCTGTTTTGTTGTTGGTATATAGAAATGCAACTGATTTCTGTGCATTGATTTTATATCCTTATACTTTACTGAATTCCTGTATGAGTGCTAGCAGTTTTGGAGTGGAGTCCTTTGGGTTTTCCACATAAAGTATCATATCATCTGCAAAGAGTGAGAGTTTCACTTCTTCCTTGCCAATTTGGATGCCTTTTATTTCTTTTTGTTGTCTGATTGCTGAGGCTAGGACTTCTAGTACTATGTTGAATAGCAGTGGTGATAGTAGACAGCCCTGCCATGTTCCTGACTTTAGGGGAAAAGCTCTCAGTTTTTCTCCATTGAGAATGATATTTGCTGTGGGTTTTTCATAGATGGCTTTGATGATATTGAGGTATGTACCAAGAGGAATCCTCTTTTACTGTTTGTGGGAATGCAAGCTCATACAGCCACTCTGGAAAACAGTATGAAATTTCCTCAAGACATTAAAAATAGAACTAACCTATGACCCAGCAGTTGCACTACTAAGTAATTCCCAAAATAGAGATGTAGCGAAAAGGGGCACATGCACCCCAATGTTCATAGCAGCAATATTCATAACAGACAAACTATGTAAAGGGCTGATATGCCCTTCAACAGATGAATGGATAAAGATGTGGTTCATATATACAATGAAATATTATTCAGCCATCAGAAAGGATGAATGAATACTTACCACATGTATTGACTTAGATGGAACTGGAGGGAATTATGCTAAGTGAAATAAGTCAAACAGAGAAAGACAGTTATCATATGGTTTTACTCATATGTGGAACATAAGGAATAGTATGGAGGATTATAGGGTAAGGGAGGAAAACTGAATGGGAAGAAATCAGAGATGGAGACAAACCATGAGACACTCTGGACTCTGGGAAACAAACTGACGGTTACAGAAAGGATGGGGTAGGGGGATGTGGTAACCAGGTGATGGGCATTAAGGAGGACATGTGCTGTGATGAGCACTGGGTGTTAGATACAACTAATGAATCATTGTACACTACATCAAAAACGATGTACTATATGTTGACTATAATTGAACATAGTAATTTTTAAAAAGTGAAAGGCAAAAAAGAAAAGAAAGGAAGGAGGGAAGGAAGGAAGGAAAGAAAGAAGGAAGGAAGGAAGGAAGGAAGGAAGGAAGGAAGGAAAGAAGGAACAACTTTTCTGAGTGAGTGATTATTCTAGTCACAGACATTGTTGAATATCTCTTGGGGGTTTGTGATGAGAAATTAAGGTAAAATCAGCCAGATTCATTTTGTGACTTTTTTTCTCCTTTACCAAACAAAAAGGAAAAGGAAGGAAAGTGAAGAACAGACTCTGTTTAGTTTTTTTTAACCTTTTCTTTGCTAATATCTCATTTTGTTCATGCATTGTTAACCTAGTTTTATTTGGTTGTATGTCTATGTGTTATTGTAGTTCACTTAACTTCTTTAAAAGGATTATTCTGAATTCCTTGTCAGACAGTTCCTCCATCTCCATTTTCTTCTTGGAGTTTTATTAGATTCCTTTGGTGATGTTGTGTTTATCTGAATCTTTGGGATCCTTATATCTTTGCATTGCTATCTGTGCATTGGAGTAATCAGTCTCCTTTCCATACTCTATAGGTTGCTATTCAGCTCAGCTTGGGGTGCCGAAGGGGCCAGCTGGTAGCAACAGAGGCACAAGGCTTGCTATTGTGGTCAGGTGGAGCCACTGTCCAGGCTTCCTGGTTGGGTAGGTCCACAGGCTATGCTCTTTGATTGGGCACAGTTACTGGCTGGGCTCTCTGCATGGCCAAGGCCACAGGCAGAAACAATCAGGCAGGAACATAGGCTGACCGAAGATTGTAGGCTAGGCTCCAAGGCTAGACTAGATCCAGGGTCATTCTTAGGTTATGCAGGCTAGAGGCTATGCTCAACAGTTACACAGGGCTGCTGACTTTCAGTTTGTTTAGGGTGGAGTGGTTTTTATCATTTTTTTCTCATTTTACCATCTTATTATTCTTCAAAAATCATTATCATTTGACCAGGAAAAGGCTTCCTGGTCAAGCTCAGTGGTGAGCGGGGCTGTGAATTTGGTTCCCTGCCTAGATGGGGTTATAGAATAGACTCCAAAGATGGTAATGCCTATTGACTGGGGACTCAAATCAGGTAGAAGTGCCAACTGAGCTCACTGGCCAGATGGATTCATGAGCTCAGCTCTGCAGATGGGGAGAACCACTGGCTGAGGTCTCTACTCAGGTTCTACTGCAGCAGGAAGGCTGTTCTCCAGCATCTGAGCACTAGTTATGGTAAACCCATACCCCCATTTTCCATCTCTGTATCATGCCCCATGGTCAAGCCATGCAGATTAACTCATAATCCCTATAAAGCAAGACCTGAGTGAGCCTCCCACAAAGCACCCTGCAATGTTTGTGGAGCTGGATGTCCATACTGGACTCTCCTTTCTCACTGGAAAAACTGGATAGGACCTTTCGGTGCAGTTCTGTGCTATCCTGGGAGAGGTGCAAATCAGGCAAAGTGAAACGTCTCCTCTTCCACTTCTAATGCAGTCTTTCTAGGTCTCTGTGGTACAGGAGGATGCTACAGCCTCATGCCGTGGTTATGGGATTTTCACAATGGCGTTTTATCTATGTATAGCTGCTAGTTTGTCTTCTTGTGAAGGGAACTAACATCAGGCAACCTCTGTTACCATCTTGATGATATCACCCCCTTTTCTGTTTGTCCTTGATAAGTATTATTAGAGCTTTGTTGATTTTACTTATCTTTTTAAGTAATCGACTTTAAGATTTATTGATTGTTCTCTATTTTATTGATCCTACTTTTATCTTAATTAATTCCTTACTCTTGTTTACCTTAGGCTTAATTTATTTTTCCTTTTCTAAATTCTTGTCAACTTAGATAATTTATACTAAATATTTCTAATATAAGCATTTAAAAGTATAATTTTTCCTCTTATTTATCTTGCATTCCACAACTTTTACTGTATGCCATTATCAATTAGCTTGAATATTTTCTAACATTCTCTGTAATTTCTTATTTGAGCCATGAATTATTTCGATGTGTGTTATTTAATTTCCAAGTGTTTGGAGCTTTTCATGACATCTTATTGTTATTGGTTTCTAATATAATTATGTTGGTTTGAGAATATACTCTGTAAGTTTTCATTCTTTCAAAATTCATTAAGACATAATTTATGGCCCAACACAAAAAGAGTATCCTCCACCTCCCCATATTTTCCAACCCCCGTGTAACATTATCAGTTTCACCTAAAGAATGTGAAAGGAGCCATCTGCAGCCTATTAGGGAAGAACTTAATTTCTTCTGCTCCACTTCACAGAGGAAAGCTATTTTGCTCCTCTCACCACAAAGGGAAATAACAGGAGTGAAACTTCCGCTCTATCTTTCGCCTTCTCCTCTCCCCTGTTTGTTTTTCCATACAGGAAGAAGGATCACTAATACAACTCAGCAGAGATGGTTGGGAGCATTGGGTGGGGTTAATGTGTTTCAAACATTTCACTGTTTCACTACCCGTCTGGAGGATCTCTGTAAGTATAGTAGTGGACTCTATTTTGTTTGGATCCAAGTATTATATACTCATCTGGATAAGAGCCTATGATTTCTTTCACAAAAGAAATGTGAAAAACACCCATTCTTTTTGCATTTTTTTCAAATTTTTATCTAAATTCTAGTTAGTTAATGTATAGTGTAATACTGGTTTCAGGAATAAAACTTACTGATTCATCACTTATATATAACACCCAGTGCTCATGACAATAAGTGCCTTCCTTAGTACCCATCAACCTACCCATCAATCACCTTGCCCATCCACTACCCACCTCCCTTCCATCTAGTTAATAGTCTCTTATGGTTTGCCTCACTCCCTTTTTCCCCTTCCCCCTACATTCATCTGTTTTGTTTCTTAAATTCCACACATGAGTGAAATCATATGGTATTTGTCATTCTCTGACTTATTTCACTTAGCATAATACACTCTAGCTCCATCCATGTCATTACAAATGCCAAGACTTCATTTTTTGATGGCTGAGTAATATTCCCTTATATATATACCCCATCTTCTCTATCCATTCATCAGTTAATGGACATTTGGTCTCCTTCCAGAATTTGGATACTGTTGATAATGTTGGGGTGCATATACCCCTTCAAATCAGTATTTTTGTATCTTGTGTGTAAATACCTAGTAATGCAATTTGCTGGGTCATAGGGTAGTTCTATTTTTAACTTTTAGAGGAAACTCCATACCATTTTACATTCTGCTGTACCTTCAAATTCTCCTTACAAATTACTGAGTATTTGTATTATAACCAAATTTTGAAATAAAATCTCACATCTGGGCACAGAAAGGGAGTGGGTTGGGGTTTTAAGACCTAAAATTAAGGGAATGAAATTGATGGTCTCCTCTTTGTCTTCAGATTCCACCTTAATTTTCCAATCATAACTTACCAGAGAGCCATGCATATGCAATTTACTAGGTTTTAACTATTTTCACTCTACTCCTTCTTTAATTACTTGTGGGCATTCTCTACTGTTAGGAGTGCAGAGGGGATAAACAGTCAGAAATCTGCACTTTCAATCTCCAGCAGCACTCCTGAGTTTCCTAATCTCAGGGAGGCACCCTGTCTCTCTCAGGTGAGAAGCAGCTAATTCTTGGATGGAAAATCTCTTCCACTAGTCCTAAACATAAAATCACATTAAAATTTAATAAAAGGAAAAATATAGTACTCACTATATCAAACTTGTGCATTAAGTGAATCTAGTATCACAAATAATTACTGAGAATGTTCGTTGTGCTGAGGAGTAAGTCAGACCCTTGGTATTGAGAAATAAATAAAATACATAAGCCTGCCTTCTTAGAGTCTAGTCTAGCATGGGATATATACAACAAAGTAAAATCACAAAATCTAGCTACAATTATAATAGTTTTGATTCAAGATGTTGGACTGACAACAAGATTTACTTCTTCTCTCTCAAAGTTACCTTTTTATCTTTTTTTTTTTTTTTTACATCTTCAGAAGTTATCTTATAACTGGAAGTTTGTACCTTTGGCCACCTTCACCCATTTCCCCCAACCCACCCCCATACCCTGCCTATGGAAATTACCAATTTGCTCTCTGTTTCTGTGAATATGTTTTTTTTTAAGATTTTACATACAGTATTTATCTTTTTCTGACTTCCTTCACTTGGCATAATGCTCTCAAGGTCCATCCATGTTGTTGCAAATAACTAGATTTCCTTTTTTATGGCTAAAAAATATTCTATTTTGTGTGTATATATATTATATATATGGAATATATATATTCCACAATATACCCCACACACATACCCACACACACATATGTGTATATATATGTATATATACATGTATATGTATATATGTATATGTATGTATGTATATGTGTATATATGTGTGTGTGTACATATATATATATGTATGTATGTATATGTCACAGTTTGTTATTCATTCACCTGTTATTCAGTCATCTGTTGAGGAACACTTAGGCTATTCCCATGTCTTGCTATTGTGAATTATGCTGCAATGAACCTAGGGATGCAGATATCTCTTTGAGATACTGACTTCATTTCCTTTGGATATATAACTATAAATGGGATTGTTGAATCATATGGTAGTTCTACTTTTACTGTTTTGAGAAACCTCTATGGTGCTTTCCATAGTAGGTGCACCAATTTACAATACCCATTAACCAATTTATCAATTCCCATTAACAGTTTACAAGTGTTTCCTTTTCTGGGACACCTGGGTGGCTTAGTAAGTTAAGCATCTGCCTTCGGCTCAGGTCATGATCCCAGAGTCCTGGGATCAATTCCTACATCGGGCTCCTTGCTCATCGGGGAGCCTGATTCTCCCTCTCCTTCTGTTGCTCCCCCTGCTTGTGCTCTCTCTCTCTCTCTCTCTGACACATAAATAAATAAAATCTTTTTTAAAAACTTTCCTTTTCTCCACATTCTCACCAACACTTTTTATCTCTTGTCTTCTTAATGATAATCATTCTAACAGATAAGAGGTGATACCTTATTGTGGTTTTGATTTACATTTCTCTGATGATCAGTGATGATGAGCACCTTTTCATGCACCTTTTGGCCACTTGTACATCTTTTATGGAAAAAAGTCTATTCAGTCCCTCTGCCCATTTTTAATTGGACTGTTTAGTTTCTTGCTATTAACTTCTATAAAATCTTCACATAATATATATATATTAATCCCTTATCAGATACATGGTTTGCAAATATTTTCTCCAGTTCCATAGTTGCTCTTCTACTTTGTTGATGGTTTCCTTGCTATGCAGAAGCTTTGTATTATGATGTTCTACCACTTGTTTAGTTCGGCCTTTGATGCTTTTTAACATATCAAATCCAAAAAATCATTAAGAAGACAAATATTAAAAAGTGTACCTCCTGTGTCTCCTTTGAAGACTTTTATGGTTTCAGGTCTTACATTCAGGTCTTTAATCCATTTTGAGTTGATTATTATGTATGGTGTAAGATTAGGTCCAATTTCATTCTTCTGCATATGGATATCCAGTTTTCCCAACACTATGCATTGAAGAGATAATCCTTCTCCCACTGCACATTTGTAGTTGCTTTGTCCTAATTAAATTGTCCATATATGCATGTGTTTGTTTCTAGAGATTCCATTCTGGTCCACTGATCTACGTGTCAGCTTTTATGCCAGTACCATATTGTTTTGATTACTATCAAAACTATTACTATTGTTATTTAAAAACTATTAGTTTTATAATATAGTTTGAAATCTAATGAAGAAAGAGATACAGAAATAATAATAATTCAATAAAATTAGTAGGATATGGGAAAATGTTCTAAGATTGGGTCATATACTTTCAAATATTTCTGGAATTTATAAATCGACTGCATTGGCTTTATAGAAAAACCAGAATGAAGAAATCTATAAGCCAACATAGGTATGTATGAGTAGAGGGTAGAATTATAAGTTAGGGGAATTATAAAATTATAACTATATTAGAATTATAACTAACTAGGGAAAGTTAAAACTTGATGCAGATGTGAGAAATGTTCTTATTAAGAGATTCAGGAAATTATCCAAGTTTCAAATCATTAGAAGTGATAACAGAAATTGAAAGCAATCCTTTAGTGAATTAATGAGGGAATTGTTCTTGTGTTGCCAGAGCAGCTGGGTCAGTGCAGTCCTCTCTGTGAAAAATGTGACAAGAAAAGTTAAGGCCAAAAAGCCAGTGCTAACATTAGGTTAAATGGATATAAGTTCAAACATTTAAATATTTTCATACTATTGATAAATGTTTAACATGGATTAGCAAGGAAATCAGGGAAGGCACAAATAAACACTGCTAGGTATAAAACAGGGGATATATGGAGATATACTACAACCACAGTAGAAAATAAAACAGTAAGAAAATAACATAAACACTTTCTGATAGTAAAATTGAATGAGTAAATTAAGCAGATTTTTAGACAAACAAGAATTAAAAACCTTTTCAAAAGGAAATTCTAAAAGACATCCTTAAGGCAGAAGACATATCTCACCTGGATGATCTGATAGGAAAAACATCTACTCCTTAGGCTATAGGTTAGTCAGCTACAAAAAGATTCTCCCAACATAGTGGCTTAACCCATATACAAGCTTCTGTCCCAGGTTTAAGTCAGGGTTGGTGGCCCAGATGGCATCAGGGACACAGGCTCTTCTACAGTGTTGCTCTGCCAGCTTCAGCACACATTTCTGTCTTGTGATCCAAGGAAGCTCTTCAGATCCCACCATCATATCCACATCCCAAGCATCAGCAAATGGTGTAAACAGGAGGAGAGAACAAACTGCTACTCTGAATAACCTACCTAAACTAAGTACCTGTCGGGCCAAGACAGTTTTCCCATGGATGTGGTACAACATATAGCACAGCTTGGGCTTCCCCAGGACAACTCACCAGAGTTCAAGTGCTAGGCCTACAACCAAGGCGATGAGAACGTGCAATTGATCCTGCAGTAAGAACTCATATGACTCCTCCCTAATTCACCCATGTGTGCCAGCCAAACTGAAGACTTCGTGCTCTGTCTCTGTACCTGAAAACTATTTATTAGGAGTAAAATGTGCTAAGAAAGAAGAAATTGGAACACTAACCCATCCAGTCCCTCCTTTCAACCACTATGGAGTCCCAGGATAGGACCCTCTCAACACCAGATCACCCTACAGCAAGGCAGCTATGACTTGCATCTTTCAGGACTGAAGAAAATGTGTCACTACTTGGAAACACAAAAGAATTAAGCCATATTTTAGGCCAAAATCCAACAAACAGGATGCACTTTGCCAATTATGACAATCCTCTTGTAAGCTTTACCCAGTTCCTATTACTAGAAAAGAAGGTGGGGGGCATCTAATTGATATCATTCCATATCCACATTTCAGAAAGAGAAATTCTTTTTCCAAGTACCAAAACTACTTCTACATGTATGAATAAAGCTGTATTTACCAGTACCAGACTCTAGCACATTTTAGAGTTAATAAATAATAGTAATTACCGGGGTGCTCTGCTTTGTTAAATTAAGACTTATAAAACATACATATTCAATACTGGTCTTATTCCTTCTTTATCCTAATCAAAAATATGAATATATGAAAAATGCAAATAGAACTTTTTAAAAAGAAATCCACCCTACAATATACATTTCTTCCTTGAAAATAGTTTTGTATTTTATTTTTCTAAGAACCTATTTTAGTACCTCCCCAATGAAGTTAATTTAAATACATGATTAACAGTCATATCGTAACAAGAGGTGTTTTCTGACATACTGGCAATATCAAATGATTTGAGAGACTCTGCTGCCTCACAGAACCTGAGTGACCTAGAGCTCATAGCACTAACTTCAAGGGTGTGAAGACACTTTAAAACCCAAGCCAAGCAAACACTGGGACTTCCCATTCCCTTACCAGATGATGTTGTATAGTTACTGGGTGAAGCCAAAAAAAAGGCATATCCAAAGCTATATCTTTTCTCCAGTCCTCAAAACCCCTCAACACAGGAATAGAGAAATGTTGGTATCAGAAACAAAAGACAGCATAGGAAAATAAATACAACTCCACCTATCCAGGTAATCAAATTAGTGATGAAGCCAAGTACCCAGGCATATTCTTTGCCATGAGACTAGCAAGACAGGAAAGACTCCTCACTGCAGAATGGTCTCTATCCACATAGCCTAGACCAGACAGGGTTTCCCGGCTATACCTTTGGCATGATCCTCAGAAGAAAATAACTGGGATGTGCTCAGATATGTCCTTTTAAGGAGAAAACCCTCAGCACTCGCTGGCGGATCTGCCAGGTCTTCACCCCATAAACAAGAGGATTGAGTGCAGGTGGCACAAGAAGGTAGAGGGTGGCCAGAAGAACATGAACATGATGGGGTACATGGTGACCAAAACGATGAGTGAGGAAGGAGAACATTCCAGGAATATAGAAGATCAAGATGACACAAATATGAGAACCACATGTGCTAAAGGCCTTAAGACGGGCCTCACCCCCCGGTACCTTCAGCACAGTCTGGAGGATGAGGGCATAGGAAATACCAATGGCCACAACATCTAGCCCAACCACAAGCAGGGCCACCGCCAACCCATAAGCTCGGTTCACTGTGGTTTCTGAGCAGGCAAGCTTTACCACAGCCATATGTTCACAATAGGCATGGCCTATGATGGTGGCCCGGCAGAATATGAGTCTCTGCAACAGGATAGGGAAGGGGAAGAGGAGGACCAACCCCCGTGCCAGTACTGCCATCCCAATGCGCCCTATGATCCCTGGATGCAAGATAGTAGAATGGTGCAGAGGGTGACAAATGGCTACATAGCGGTCCAGAGCCATGGCCACAAGTACACCTGACTCCATGGAAGAGAACGCATGGATGAAGAACATCTGGATCAGGCAGACAGTGTACCCAATCTCATGGGCATGAACCAGGAGAACTGCAAGGGTTTTGGGTGCAGTGGAGGAGGCCAGCACCAGGTCAATGCCAGAGAGCATGGCCAGAAAGAGGTACATAGGCTGGTGCAAGGATGAGTCAGTCCAGATGATGAAGATGATGCTGACATTGCCCATTACAGCAAGGAGATAAAGGACACACAGAGGCAACGCTATCCAGTGCTGGCTTTCCTCCAAACCGGGGATGCCCATCAGGAAAAAAGAAGGATGGAGTAGCCTCCAGCTCGAATTACTAAGGGCCATCTTCAATGGCTTGGACACAGAAGACAGAAAAGAAACCAAAATCATGGTCTCTCCATTCCTGGTGGGTTATTCCAGTGTCTAGATCTGGCTACCATCTTCATGAGAAGAAAGAAGCTGAAAGTAAAACACAAGCAAATAAAGTGAGATACAAAGAAGAAAATCCCCTTGTCTCGAGATAATGTCTTTAAGGTGAGACATCCACATGTCTGAACTACAATAGGTCTAGTTTCATTTACGGAGAAGAGTAAACAGGCTGCCTTTAGAGAGATGTTTAAACTCTACCATAGAATTACTTCTCACTTGGAACATCCACTTGAAAGGATCTTCTGTAGCCCCTCTTGCCATTACTGAACACTGTAAATCAATCTGTTCTCTCTTAAAGTATTCTCCCTCAGTCTCCATAACACAGTCGCCTACAGTCAGTCCTCCTATGTCTCCCATCCCACCCCTTTCTCCATCTGCCTCTCCTTTATATGTTGTTGATTCCAGGGTCCCATCCTCTCCTTCCTTCCCTGTTCTGTACATAATCTCTGATTGTGTTCATCCATCTATTAATATTTTAACCAATTATATACTTTAATTTCTTCCAAATCTAGGTTTCTGAGTCAAATACCTTCCAGCAACCCAGATCCATTCTCCATTTATCTATACCTAAATATCTATAGCACAAGCTCAAGAAATTCAAGAATGAATTAACTTGCTTACTCCTCCCAAATCCACTCAACCTCCTCATGCTCATAGTTTTGTGAGTTAAATCACTACATGTACCTATTCAACTCAATGTAGACACTTGAAAGGATCCTTTCTCATCCTTCTCTCTCCTCCTTTTTACTTGTGACCAGTCCCTGTTGACTACGGTTGAACCCCTTTTGACCCACTCATTCTTCTTACCCCCAGTGTCACTGCCTGGATCACACTCCTGATCTCTACCACCTAGATTATTTCCTTAGGTCTCTCTGGCTTTGATTTCATACCCTTCAAACCAGTCTCCACCCTGTAGTAAGAAGTTTTTTCCTAACATAAGGATGTCATCTTCTCACTTCTGAGGTTAAAACCCTTAGGCCACCTAATTCATGGAATAAAATCATACATTTAAGACTGGTGTACAAGGGCACCTGGGTGGCTCAGTGGGTTAAGCCTTGGCCTTTGGCTCAGGTCATGATCTCAGGGTCCTGGGATCAAGGCCTGCATCAGGCTCTCTGCTCCGCAGGGAGCCTGCTTCCCCCCTCCCCCTGTGCCTGCCTCTGCCTATTTGTGATCTGTCTCTCTGTCAAATAAATAAATAAAATCTTTTTTTAAAAAAGACTGGTGTACAAAACTTCAAAGGTTGTCTCATATACATCATCTTGAATCAATTGTAGTTATCATTATTATTAACATTTATAAAAAATATTGCTGAATATGAGATTGTGGCCTCTTTCCTTTTTACTTTGTCAACATGAATCTGTTTCTCTGTCTCAAATTTTTGCTATGTTTATCTCTCACCATGAAGTCATGATGATTCAGTGTTCCTGAAACCTGCATGTTGACAAGAAGTACAATTAAATAGATGTCTGTTTAACCTTCTTCGTGTGATTCACTTCTAGAGCATTAAAACAAATGACCTGACACTGGATCTGTTTGCATCTACATGTTTGTCTTAAGAGACAGACATGGTCTGAAGTATTTGTATTTTTCTACATAAGGGAGAGGTTCACATGTATATCTATATAGAAAGGTCAAGAAATACTCAACTCCTTCACATTGTGCATCTATAGGTCACTCCTAGTGTCTTTTTTATGAATCAACGATGACTACAATATTGTTCCAAATCTCTGAACATGGCAGTTACAAAATCTGAAATGACAGACTGGCACATAACTCCCAGTCTGTTTTCCTTACAGATTCAAATCCACTTAAAACTGCAAATAACAGTAACATATTTTTATTCAGACCTCTAAGAAAAACCTATAATTACAAAAATTCACATTTCAGTGCTTGACATTCTGCATGGTGAGAAAGTTAAGTCTCTGTCTTAACTACATCCTCTCTGCTGCATGTTTCAGCCCATGTCTCAGTTTTCAGCTTAGGAGTCAGAGAACAACTGTCCTTCTGTGGAAGGTCACCCATTGTTTCGATATAAGCAGTGTCAGCAGAGCAGTGGAGGATGTAGCCAAATACAGTGGGTAAGGGAGAGAGCAGACACACAGGTACCTGAGTACCACCTGCCTCTTTATGCTGTGTGACTTGTGAGTCTAGAGAAAAGCCTGGGTCTTTTTCTTAAAACTTAATTGCTAAAGTCAACAAGAGGTCCCCCAGTGATTCTTAGAGGAAAAGCAGAACAGACTTTATTCCCAAGAACCTAAGTGAAGATATATTTAGTTCTCTGAGCAGGAAGTAGAGGACAATTAGCAAAGAACTGAAGTTGTACATTCCTATTTATTCACATAAATTCAGTCCAAGCAACCTGTCTTCTATAAAGCCATCCCCAAACTCTGTAAGGCAGCATGGCATGTCTCCTTTTCTTTCCTATCAAATCATTTTACCAGTTGTGTCATTGCACTGACTCCCTTATACTGGAAAATCCATCCAAAATCCATCGTTGATTCATAAAAAAGACACTAGGAGTGACCTATAGATGCACAATGTGAAGGAGTTGAGTATTTCTTGACCTTTCTATATAGATATACATGTGAACCTCTCCCTTATGTAGAAAAATACAAATACTTCAGACCATGTCTGTCTCTTAAGACAAACATGTAGATGCAAACAGATCCAGTGTCAGTGTCAAAATCAGTCCTTGGAGAGCAGGGGCTATGTCTTTCTTGGAGCAGCAGTCCTAGGGCAAGTTTCAGAAGTCCAGAATCTAACTGGTACTCAGCAATGTTTGTTTAAATAAATAAATATCTTTATGATTATATTACAAATAAATAGATAAGTATATAAAACAGCCATGAATTGCAAAAACTTGGAAGATAGACAAAAACTTGAGGTATAGGTGTGATTAGCAGATAGTGGGTATCTATGAGGAATGAAATGATTGGGCCTTGTGCTCCTCACCTGAAGTGATACTCTGGGTGCTTCATGTCAGAAGGAACCCTGTTGAATCTCTATGCCAGAAAAGTCTATAGCAGAATCCCAGCTGTGTGTCAGAATGGAGGGCCACCTCTGGTCACTGCTGGTTACTTCTGTCACTATCTCTGTCACTGCAGGCAGGGAGGGCAAGCAGCCCTCTTTGGGCTATGGCTTGCCCCCATTTCCATATTCTCCTCTACAGTAGCATGGGCTTGATCATAGTGGTAAAAAGGAGATGCAGGGCCACAGAGATTACCAGAGGGCACATAAACAGTGGGTTCACAATGATGACCTACTAGGAGAGGGGAAAGCATAAATCAAACCCTCAAAGGCAGTGTTCAGGTGTCAAATCCAAAGTACATAGACAATCAGTAAAATATGCCTGGTACAGGGGGACCATTCTCCTTATCTCTGTGCTATCTTTGAGTAATGCACAATTCACAGTCTTGATTCAGGAGAGAACTGAAAAGAAGGAGAAAATTGCCAGATTCAAAGGTTCCACTATGGTCCTCTCTGCTCAGCTGCAGAAATCCCCAGTTTAGTCTGCATGATGGCCACCTGCCCCAACATGGTACTAACAGGGATAAAGAGGATTTTTACATTCATAATAACTATACAGAAATCTCTGAATACCAAAGAGGAAACCAAACACATCACTCAGGTCCCAAAGATAAAGATTTCCAGGATGAGCTCCTTCTAGTTCTGGCAAGACTTGGGTAAAGTCAGTAAATTAGCTATGTCTACATGCATCATATATGATGAGGAGGATGTCAAGCTAGGATGCTAAAGTCCTCTCTGAATGACTATAAAGATTCAACCATGGTTTGGTAAGTATTGGCAAACTCAAAGGTTACCTTATAGCAATATGTGGTCTGAAGGGCAGAAGCTAAGAGGAACTGAACAGAGAGGGTTAGTTTTGAGAAGTCAGACCTGGGGAGAATAGCTACTCTGAGGCAAAAGAAAAAAAAACTTAAGACAACTAAAAATTGTCAGACCAGATATACTGGAAGACTCAGAGCCATAGTAGCCAACCAAGAAATAGCTCCTATCACAAGGGCTATGAGAAAGGCAGAAGTCAGCTGTCAATAGTGTTCCCCAAGACTCTAAGCCCCGAATGTGACCTCAATTCCCACACCTGAAATCCTGTGCATGGACTTTTAGTTGGGTCTGTCATCTTCACTCTAAAAGGCAAGTCCATTCTTGATACTTTTCCAAAGCAAAGCTGATGACTGTGAACAAGGCACTAGGCAGTCAAGATGTTATTACCAATTGGCAGGTCCCAAAGGACACACAGATACACCTGGACAGAGCCCAAATTAGACTTCACGTTGGCTGGAGGCACACAGAGCTAAGTATACTTCCCCAGGGATAGCTGATTAGGCGGGAAAGTTGGTTATTTCCCTCAAATAACCATCCTGTCCTGCATAAGAGGGGGGAAAAACCTGAAAGACACTTGTGAAGTTCACAGTCCCATGGCACTAAAATACTGAAATCTAATCATGGTACTTTAGAATACTTCCCCTCCCCCACAACCCACCACCATGTTACTAAGGTCTATATATAGCAGTTTGGGGGGGGGTTGTTTTTGTTTTTGTTTTTTGCCTAATACATCATGTCCAGCTATCAACAAAAAATTACAAGTCATATAAAAAGCAAAACACACAATTTAAAGAGACAAAGCATGCATCAGACCCAGACATGGCAAGGTAGTTGGAATTATCAGACTGGGAATTTTAAACAATTATGAATAACAGGCTAAGGACTCTAATGGACAAAGTAGATATCATGCAAGAGAAGATAGACAATGGGATGTAATGAGCACTGGGTGTTATATGCAACTGATGGATTACTAAATTCTACCCCTGAAACTAATAATACAGTATATGTTAACTAAATTGAATTTAAATTTAAAATTGTTAAATAAATAATAAATAAATGAAATTAAAGTAGAGAACTAAATGAATGGAAAGACATTTGTGCTCATGGTTGGAAGACTTAATATGGTTCAGATGGCAGTACTCCCCAAATTAATCCACGGATTCAATACAACCCTAGCAAAATACTAATTGCTTTTTCTTTTTTTTTTCAGTGATCCAAGATTCGTTGTTTATGCACCACATCTTGTGCTCCATGCAATACGTGCCCTCCTTAATACCTGCCACCATGCTCACCCATCCCCCCTTCCCCCTCCCCTCCATAACCCTCATAACCTTTGTTTCTCAGAGTCCACAGTCTCTCATGGCTCATCTCTCCTTCTGATTTACCCCAATTCACTTTTCCTTCCCTTCCCCTAGAGTCTTCCATTTTATTCCTTATGTTCCACAAGTAAGTGAAACCATATGATAATTGACTTTCTCTACTTGACTTATTTCACTCAGTATAATCTTCTCCAGACCCATCCATGTTGATACAAAGGTTGGGTATTCATCCTTTCTGATGGCTGAGTAATATTGCATTGTATATATGTACCACATGTTCTTTATCCATTTGTTTGTTGAAGGGCATCTCAGCTCTTTACACAGTTTGGTGATTATGGACACTACTGCTATGAACATCAGGGCATGCATGGCCCTTCTTTTCACTATATCTATATCTTTGGGGCAAATACCCAGTAGTGCAATTGCAGCATCATAGGGTAGCTCTATTTTTAATTTTTTTGAGGAATTTCCACACTGTTTTCCAAAGTGGCTGCACCAACTTGCATTCCCACCAACAATGAAAGAGGGCTCCCCTTTCTCCACATCTTCTCCAACACTTGTTGTTTCCTGTCTTGTCAATTTTGGCCATTCTAACTGGTGTAAGATGGTATCTCAATGTGGTTTTGATTTGAGTTTTCCTGATGGCTAGTGATGATGAACATTTTTTCATGAGTCTGTTGGCCATTTGTAAGCAAATCTTCTTTGGAGAAGTGTCTGTTCATGTCTTCTGCCCATTTTTTGACATGCTTTTTCTTTCTTGAAGAAATGGACAAGCTGATCATAAAATTCATGTGGAATTTCAAGGGATCTTGAGTCAAAACAATCATGGGAAAAATCAAAGTTGGAGGGCTCACATATACCATTTCAAAACTGACTACAAAGCAAAGTAATCAAAATAGTGTGGTATTGACATAAAGACAGACAAATAGTTGAATGAAACAGAATTAAGAGTCCACAAATAGGGCACCTGGGTGTCTCAGTCTATTAAGTGTTGGCCTTCAGCTAAGGTCATGATCCCATTGTCCTGGGACGAAGTCCTATATCAGGCTCCCTGCTGAGCCTTCTTTCTCTCCTTCTGCCCTTCCTCCCCACTTGTGTTCTCTCTCTCTCAAATAAATAAGTAAAATCTAAAAAAAAAAGAAGTCCACAAATAAACTCATACATTTATGGTCAACTGATTCTCAAGAAGAGTGCCATGATCATTCAATGAGAATAGAATAGTCTTCAACAAATAGTGCTAGGAGCACTGATTATCCATGTGCAAAGAAAGAAGTTGAACCCTTCTTCACACCATATACAGAAATTAACTTAGGATGAGTCACAGATCTAAATATGAAAACTAAATCTACAAACCTCTTAGAAAAAAATGTACAAGTAAATCTTTATGACTTTGTTTAGGCAAAGCCTTCCGAGCCTTGATACCAAAACTACAGGATGAGGGGGAAAAATAGACAAATTGGACTTCATCAAAATTAAAAATGTTTGTACTTCAAAGGATACCATCAAAAACTAAGAAAACAACCCAAAGAGTAAGAGAATAATTTTACAAACCAAAATAACAAAGAAATAGCCCAATACTTTGGCATGCTGTTTTAAGTGCCCTAGAGATAATGCAGAGAATGATAGAATTGGGACTGCTATTTTAGACAGAATTATCAACAAATACATTTCTCATTAAGAAGCATTTGATCTGGGCGCTTGGGTGGCTCAGTGGGTTAAAGCCTCTGCCTTCGGCTCAGGTCATGATCCCAGGGTCCTGGGATCGAGGCCCGCATCGGGCTCTCTGCTCAGTGGGGAGCCTGCTTCCTCCTCTCTCCTCTCTCTCTGCCTGACTCTCTGCCTACTTGTAATCTCTCTCTGTGTCAAATGAATAAATAAAAAAAAGAAGCATTTGATCTGAGTACATGTTCAATATCATTCTTTTATTTCAGTTTAATTAACACTAAAAGTACCAGGTCATGAAAGACAAGAGAGGCAAGTGGTCCTAGAAGGAACTAATCAACACAAACTAAGACTAGAGAGGGTTCAGGTAAGATTACATTCTAAAAAATCCATTATTTTGGGCAATTGAGAGTGAGCATTAGTGATAGTAATTTCTGTGCAATGTTGAAACAAAAATTAAATTGTAGTGAAAATAAGTATTGAGGAGATGAGGAAGAATTAACAAAATTAAGAGGTTACTCACAAAGTTTGTGAAGGGGAGAACAGATAGGGGCAATCCCTGGAAGGGATATGAAGGAAATATATATCTGAAAGGGGAATGCTTCAGAATTGTCCTTTAATTTGAGGGGCATTATTCATTAGAGAAGGGTGAGTTAAGCTCTGGGGAGTTTGGAGTGGAAAGATGTCCATCAAGTGGGCTGCCCTGAGATTAGTGTTGAATGGGTCTACTCCCTGAAATTATGTGGCTAATCCCTAAGGGCACTAGAACCCTTTTCCTATTTCAATAGAAAAAAAGAATTAGACCCTGGAGGATGCTTAGATTAGAGTGGGGAGAGCTTACAGAGCAGCACACCAAATCAGGGCATCTCTAGGATCTAATTTATTCTAAAACCCCATACTCCAGGGATGTCAAACAAAGCTACAAAGGCTGAACACAGGCAATCAAAGCCAGAAGAGCAGAAGCAGCTAAAGAAAGGAGTGCCAGTCTGAGAGCTTCTTCAAAGGCCCTCCTGAAGTAATAAGGAAAGCAACCAATAATCTATATCCTGAGAGGTGAGGGGATGGATACATCTCACATTCCAGTAATTTTGTCCTGATCTCTGAATTTGATTAGTATATGCCTTATCTTTGGCTTCCATGGCTGGCTTTCCTTATTTGATTCTTCACCTCTAGTACCTCCCTCTCATGAGCTCTTCATTTTTGTAGAGACTAAGGTGTATGATCAGAAAACAGGACAGGAATGAGACTGAGTTCTAAGATGATGGGACAACCTCGAAAGGATAGGATTTTCCAGTCAGAAGACCATACACTTTTTACCTTACATCTCATGGGAGGAACTAAGACTTAGGTGGATTCCTCCTGCATGTACCACCCTGCACGAGGTAGAGAGTGAAGCAAAAGTGAGAAAAAAGAGTGAGAAAAAAATGCCATGAAAATTCTTTCAATTGTGAGTGTGGCTTTTCCTTGGTTGGGCATTTACTTGGTTCCTACAGATCCTCACTTAGTTTCTCAGTTCCTAAAACTCCCACAAAGCTATTTTGGTCAATCTGCTGCTTAATTAGTATTCTGTGGTAGAACAAGGACCTAGAGAGTTTCTTAGCCCACCATTTTGCCAACATCAATCTCTCAAGTGCACTTTTTGGTACAATTATTTGAAAAGTTTTCCAAAGATTAAAAAATTAACAAAATCAAGAATGTAAAAATGAAGAGGACCAAGTGTGGAAGGGCCGAGGGTAAGCTATGAAATTACTTAAGCAAAGAGAAGAGAAGACTAAATGTGTGCAAAAAAAAAAATGCATGCTGTATTTCCAACTTGTACCACACAGAAATATAGAAGCTATTAAAGTTTATTGCCATTTGGAATTTAAGGGGGGAATAAAGATGAACATAGGGGAAGGGAAGGAAAAATAAAGTAGGATGAAAAGAGAGACGGAGGCAAACCATAAGAGACTCTTAACTCTAGGAAACAAACTGAGGGTTTCTGGAGTGGAGAAGGTAGGGGGTTGGGGAAAAATGGATTATGGGCATTAAGGAGGGCATTTGATTTGATGGGTATTATATGCAACTGATGAATCACTAAATTCTTCCCTGAAATTAATATTACACTATATGTGAACTAACTTGAATTTAAATAAAATCTTGAAAAGAAAAAAAATAAAAATAAAAGTTTATTCCCATTTGTCCCTCCTATTTTTTTAATAACATTGGTGATTTTAAAATAATCATTTTTAATGATAAAAAATGTCATTTTTTATGGCTTTAACATTACTTAGGTAATGTCTTTAACATTATGTCTAGGTATGTCTTTAACATTACTTTAATAATCAGAAAAGGAAACAATATTGACCTATCCACTAAGATTTTATGGAAGGATTGCTGAATTTTAATGCATAACATTAAAAGTTTGCTGTAGCTTTGATACTTACCAGTGATTTCGACACATGATCTTTACCTAGACAAATCATTCAGTCTGCTTCCTCATATAAATAACACCTGTTTGATGAAGATTAAATGAAGTGTTTATGTTGGAAACTATTTTTCAGCAACAGGGCATGTAAAAAGCCTGGTTAGAGCTCTAACTGCAGCCATTTGTTCTCTTCCTGAAGATCTCTGGGAATGGAGACATCGCCTCTACTTCCTAACTTTACTTACTTGTTATGACTCAATGGTATCCCTCAATTCATGTACTGAAATTCTAATCTCTAGTACCTCAGAATTAACAGTTGGCAAAAGGTCTTTAAAGAGGTGATTAAGTTAAAATGAAATCTTGACCACGGGCCCTAATCCAATGTGACTAGTGTCCTTAAGAGGAAATACGGACACAGACATGTGCATTCACAAAGAGTAAATGATGTGAAGACACCACAAGAAGAAAACCATCTAAAAGCTAACAAGAGAGGACTTAGAAGAAACCAGGACTGACAACACCTTGATTTTTACTTTCTGCCTATAAAACTGTGAGAAAACAAATTTCCATGCACGATTTCAGGCACATAAAAATCAGTAAATCTTTACTTTTATTATATTAAATCTTTATCTTATTTAAATCTGTATCTTATTATCTATATTGAACATTATTTTATTCTTAGGTACTTTTTCCCAGAGTCTCAAAGGGATAAAGGATGTATTATATTTAAAAGACTGAATTATTGTTTGTGAATCTTATACCTGCACACAAATTTTGGCCTTCACTTAAGCTAACCACAGACTATCCTTGCTTCCCTTAATCCATAGGCAGATGCAGAGAAGACATCCTATGATATGGAGACCACCCTGAGTATAACCAATACCTCCACGTTCCCAGTGTCTACATTCATTCTCCTGGGGTTCCCAGGCATTCATGAGTGGCAGCACTGGCTCTCCCTGCCCCTGGCTCTGCTCTACATCTTAGCTCTTGGTGCCAACATCCTCATCTTAATCACCATCCAACATGAGCCTTCCCTGCACCAGCCCATGTATTGGCTCCTTGGTATCTTGGCTATAGTGGACATTGGACTGGCTACCACCATCACACCCAAGATCCTGGCCATTCTCTGGTTTGAGGCCAAAGCCATTAGCCTCCCTGAGTGCTTTGCTCAGATCTATGCCATCCACTCTTTTATGGGCATGGAATCAGGCATCTTCCTCTGCATGGCTGTCGATAGATATGTAGCCATCTGCTACCCACTTCGGTACACCTCCATAGTCACTGAGGCTTTTGTGATCAAAGCCACACTGTCCATGGTCCTCAGGAATGGCCTCTTGACCATCCCAGTACCTGTACTGGCTGCCCAGCGACACTACTGCTCCAGGAATGAAATTGACCACTGCCTATGCTCTAATTTGGGGGTCACCAGTCTGGCCTGTGATGACATCACGATTAACAGATTTTACCAGTTGGCATTGGTATGGGTTATGGTTGGGGGTGACATGGGTCTGGTGTTTGCTTCCTATGCTTTGATTATTCGCTCAGTGATGAGGCTGAACTCTGCTGAAGCAACATCAAAGGCCCTGAGTACCTGTAGCTCCCATCTCATCCTCATTCTCTTTTTCTACACAGCTGTTATTGTTGTGTCTGTCACCCAGCTGGCAGGAAGAAAGGTCCCCATCATCCCTGCTCTCTTCAATGTGCTACACAGTGTCATGCCCCCAGCCTTTAACCCCATGGTGTATGCCCTCCGGACCCAAGAGCTGAGAGTGGGCTTCCAGAAGGTGCTTGGTTTGGGTGACAATGTGTCCAGGAAGTGAGCCAATTTTAAATGGCAGGGTTTTATAACTGGTATTACAGAAAAAGCACAGGGTTTGGAGCGCAACAGCCCTGGGTTAAGATTCCATGTCTCCCAATTGCTAGGAACATCAATTCACATTAATTCACCTGTTTTGTACAGCATATATCATGTGTCAGGCACTGTTCTAAACATTTCACAAATATTAACTCATATAATTGCGTAACAACCCAATGAAATGAGTCCAACTGTTAAGTAGATGGTGCAACTGTTATTGAGAAACTTGTACAAGGTCAAATGGGAAAGAAGTTGGCAGTGACCTTAGAACCCAAGCAAACCCTGTTCTTAACCCTTTGCTCTCTATTCAACCTTGCTACTAACTTTTAAAAACATAAATTAAGATGACAATAAAAAAGGAATAATATCCAAGTGAAATTATAAATCACTTGTCTCTTAATAAAAGAATATTCCATATAAAACTTGGCAGCATTTTTCCTGTCCAATGGTAAATATAGCACATTTTAAATCCTCTAGAGTCCCCATAAAGGATCCTGTTACATAAATGTAAGTCAAGAATTTGACAGTATTTTGTTACTTTATAAAGTCTTCACCACTCTTGAGTTTATTTACATTAGAGCCCAAAGAGGAATATCCCAACTGCTTTTTGTTAACATTCTACATTACTTGAACTTCTCTAAAAAATTAAGAAAATCCCAGTGATGTCCAATGGGTCACTGAAAGTATAAAGAACACCAAAAGTATCTAAAGAGAAACTTTGCCCATAAGAGAAATGACAGGCATTTGGGGATAAAAAGAAGGGAAATTGGTCAATTCTTTTTTATTTCAATGCTATTGTATAGATCAGTAAGGGTGGAATGTTGGCTTCGATATAACATGTGGATACAATTGCGTCTCATGCTGACCCAATCACATGGCATTATGGCAGACTTTTCAAAGAGAAACCTAACTTGTGCCAGTAAATTTGGAAGCTCAAATGTGAGAATTTTAGGCCATTAATCCTTAAGGAATTGAATTATCTTTCCTTTGACAGAGCAAGTTAGATAGAGTTTTATTATATCTAAGGTCAAGGTAGAATTGGACCAGGTGCTTTCACCTTTTCTTAATTGTGATCCTATACACCAAAAACAAAAGCACTGATGGTGATAAATAGCACACTAATGGATGGGTCAGAACCTGTTTTTTCCACATAATGTCTGGCCCAAGTCCTTGAGATCCTTTTATATTTCAGGGAGGAAAAAAATAAGTCCCAAGAGAAAGATACTAGAATTTCTTTTCCTCTGGTTATCCAAGAGATTGGATTCTATTTCTATTAATAGATGACAGGATAATTGAAAGACTCTGGGTGAGAACAAGAAGAAATGATGGACAAACATCTTTAAGTGGGTATAGAGTGGAAAACTAACAAATCAGTAAAAATTATGTGAGACTCAGAGAGACTCTCTTTCACTCCAACTTGTAAAGGAAGTTCAGAAGTTGTCACTTCCATTCTTACATCAAGATAAAGTTGCACAAACAAAAACAACCACTTTTCTTGGACCCATCAGAGAATGGAGGTCACAGGGCTAACTGACTTCCTCTAGTCAGAGGAATCACCTTCCTCTACATGGGGTATGGTTCTAATAAGTCTCTTCTCCTGGAGAGGAGACCTTTATCATGGAAAATGCTCTGGGATTATTTCACAATGTTAACTTTTCCCCTCCTCCAGTCAGGGGTCTCCTCTTGGATCTTTACTGTGAGAAACTGCTGCAATTGCTGTATATAAAGAATAAAGCCTCTGTAAAACTGCAGCCCCTATCTATTTCTCATTCTCATGTTAGACCACATTTGTAATCCAGCAATATTTCAAAATTACCTTTGAAGTCTTCCTACCAGTTTGTTAAAATGTTGGCTGTGGGGTTTTAATAAATGCCCTTTATCAGGTTGAGGGCATTCCCTTCTATTCCTAGTTTGTAAGTATTTTTGTCTTGAATGAGTATTAGATTTTGTCAAATGCTTTTTCTACACCTTGAGATGATCGTGTGGTTTGGGTTTATATTCCACTGATATGGCATGTTACATTAATTGATTTTCAGATGTTTAGTCAATCTTGCATTTTGGAGATAAAACACATCTCATTATAGTATATAATCATTTTTTATAAATTGCTGAGCTCTGTTTGCTAGTATTTTCTTGAAATTTTTGTGTCTACACATGTATTTTGGGGTTTGTTTGTTTGTTGTGTTCTCCTAGCTGGCTGTTAGGTGTATCCCTGTCCACCACATTTTCAGAGCTTCCTGAAAAAATGGTATCAATTCCCAGAAGTTTGGGCAACTGTGCTTTTGCCTTGGCTGTCAAACCATTCAGCTATTCTAAACCTATATTTTGGGTGCCTTTTACATCTTTCATTTCCATATACTCTGTCAATTAACCAAATGCTAACAATTTCTTGAATCAAACTGACACTCCCAAACTGCTAAGACATAGGACCCTGCAGACATAAGACCTTTACAACTGGAGTTACCATATGACTGAGTCATAGAGACACATGTTACACAAACAACAACAGAGAAAGGGACTGAGCTCTACATGACCATCATTTCTTCTTTATATTAGTCAATCATGTTGAAACACTCCTATTCTGGGAAGTGAGTGAACAGTGAACAGAAGCCAGCAGTGTTTTTTAACAATGTACTGACCTACACAAAGCAAAAACATCAAGAAGGGGAAAGGTGTGCCTCACTAACATTAGTCAACAGTCAATTAGGATTGTGTTTAGCTGTATAAGAGACACTAGATTATAATGGATTAACCAAATTGGAGTTTATTTATCTCATCACAGGGAGGGAGTGGGAGAGAGAGAAAGAATCGGGCAGTTCAGAGTTGTTATGATACTTCTACTATGCCAACAAAAGGCCAGACTTTTTCTATTTTTCTGCTCTGCCAGTCAAAGCAATGACCACCATCCTCCACGTTCCATTCTCAACAGGAAGAAAGAAGTGGAAAAGGAAGCCTACATAGACCTTTATATGTGATTGGTCAGAAATTAATCTGATGTTCATCTCTAATAGCAAGGAAGATGCTCAAGTTGAATATTTTAGCTTCCCAGTCTCTATAATAAAGAAAAGTTATACAAAGGTGAATTTGAATGAATCCCGAATAGCTAACAGTAAAAACAGATAATACACATCATGTTCTTTTCATGCATTATTCTCAGACATTAATAAAATAATAATCCATGAAGAAAGTGTCAAAAGTTCTAAAGTGTAAATAAGTTTCAAAGACTCTGGATCAACATGATAAAGTCAGCATTCCCCTCCTCCTCCCACTCCCAAACCAATCAATACTGACAAGATATTCAGAAATAAATCAACCCATAATATGATACAAAACAAATGGAGAGTCATTTATGAAACAGAAACATGGAGAAACTCTAAAAGATGAAAGAGTACTGTGATAGAATGATGGAAAAGAATGGAAGCCCAAAAGGTGCACAGGATAAAACTGCTACAAAAATAATGTTGATTCAGATTCAGAGATCTCTGGTATTACAAGAAGCAGAAGGTCCTGAGAAAATCAAGCCGCTGATAAACAACCAGCACAGGGTAGTAGTCAAGCAGGTCTGTCCTGCACATATATTCCTGGAGAAGTAGGCCAAAAGTTAAGAAACGGTGGTGGGTATTTCAGAATATTAACGATTGGGTCAGAAAACCGGACAGTGACCCACATGGCTATAAATAATCATGCCACATGAACCATGGGGGAATAAGGCTTAGGCATAAATTATGCTATTAGCACACCCCACATCTCCTGTACAACATGTTGCATCAACCAACTACAGCAGCATCCTGGGATGCCTACTAGGGAAAAAAAAACAATCAATGTTCAAGATGGCCAAACTTCAGACAGTTTCTTCCAGACTATAGGCCCCTGTCCTTTGTTTTCTTAGAGCACTTGCTTGAGCAAATTTATTATAAAGTCTGTGTCCCTTTGTGGTGAATATAAATCTTTTCTTAATCCCTTGCCAGTTTTGCAACCTAGAAAATGTCTTTCTCAAGAATCCAGAAACTATCTCCTAAAATGTAAACACTTAAAGAGAAAGCACCCCATCTCCCACCAGCCTAATTTCTAAGGGCACCAATTAGCAAACACAGATGACCTAATCACAGACAAAAACATTGGCAATCTCGGGAATAATTCAATGTACTTGATACATCCCATTGATCAACCTCCCACTGAAGTCCTCCAGTACATTTCCACTTGCTCACCCGAAGGCTTAAACTCATTCCACCTGACGCCTTACCCCAGCTCAACCCTGCCTTTCTGTTAATGGAACTGGGTATCCAGACTTGATCTGTGCTCTCTTCTCCATTGCTGGCATTAGTATAAGAATAAAATCAACTTCTACTTGCTCATCCTGTCCAGTGAAATTTTATTTAACAGCAAATACAACCAGATATCTGAGTAAAATCAACATGAGAGAGTGGCATTAAAGTTAACAAACATAACTCATGCCTGAAGAGATAGAATAAATTCAGCATGAATAAAAAAAAGTTCCTCTTAAGGTAATCTTCTCTATGCCAACTCACTACTTCAAAAATCTAGTGATTCCTCCCTTCACATATTTTTGTTCATTGATCCAAGATTCCTTGTTTATGAACCACACCCAGTGCTCCCTGCAATACGTGCCCTCCTTAATACCCTCCACCAGGCTCCCCATCCCCCCACCCTCATCCCCTCCATAATCCTCAGCTTGTTTCTCAGAACCCAGTTTCTCATCTTTCGTCTCCCCATCCAATTTACCCAATTCACTTTTCCTTTCCTTCTCCTAAAGTCCTCCATTTATTCCTTATGTTCCACAAGTAAGTGAAACCATATGATAATTGACTTTCTCTGCTTGACTTATTTCACTCAGCATAATCTCCTCCAGACCCTTCCATGTTGATACAAAAGTTGGGTATTCATCCTTTCTGATGGCTACATAATATTCCATTGTATGTATGGACCACATCTTCTTTATCCATTCGTCTGTTGCAAGGCATCTTGTCTCTTTCCACAGTTTGGCAATTGTGGACATTGCTGCTATGAACATTGGGGTACATGTGGGCCTTCTTTTCATTACATCTATATCTTTGGGGTAAGTACCCAGTAGTGCAATTTCAGGGTCATAGGGTAGCTCTATTTTTAATTTTTTGAGGAATCTCCACACTGTTTTCCAAAGTGGCTGCACCAACTTGCATTCCCACCAATAGTGTAAGAGGGTTCCCTTCACATCTAAAGCTGGTGACAAGTGCTGTTACTAACTCAAGGTCATTGCACTATGATTTAGAATCTTTTACTGATGACATCCTTATAAATAATCCCTTTATGCATAAATCCTTCTCTAATTATTCTGAGTAGGCCATCTGTTCCCTATTGGAACTCTTTCTAATTAAATGCTTATTCAATTAGCAACATGGAAGTCATTAGCAAAAGCAGTTTCGATACAGCAATAGGACGGATTTTAGATGGTCACAGATTAAAAAGGTGATGAAGTGAGAGAATTACACAAAGATGACTCTTATAAGAGGCTGAGTCAGTGAAAGATAGATCCTGAGGATACAAGGTGTGACTGGGAAGTGCCATGGAAAGACCCAGGCACAAGTTTGTGCAGAAGAGATATTCTGTGAAGTTCTCAGTCCTTGGAATCTTCAAATACTGAGGTGGAAGATTCAAGAAAGTGGATGACTGTGGACACAGGATAAGGAGGACACAGTCCCTTCTGCTAGATCAGTTGCTTTCAATGTACAAACATGTTCCAACACCAGTGATACATTACAAAACAATTACAAGATAACCAGATTTCACCTGTGCCTTGGTGCAATCCAAACACAGAAAACTGCATCAAACTTAGACTGAACATCCTAAGATACACCAAACACACACACACACACACACACACACACACACACACACACACACACACACACACACACACACACACTCCTAATGCCCACCAGCTTCCTACCCTCAATCACAACTTTCTGAGTTCAGACAAAGCTCTTTTTACCACTTCACCATAGCTCACAAGCTACAGCCCTTCCACCCACTTCCACAAGCAAACTTCATGTCCTTCTCAAAGTAAAGTGTTGTCTTCATTGTAGTATTTGTATTTCCTTAGCCGTTTAACATGTGTCAAACTCTGCTAGTTTATCCTAGTTTTCTATCTTTTTTATATATCACTGGTAACATTTCTGACTACTACACTCCTAATTCCATTTTTCCATAAATCCTGTGGTTTCTTATGTGGAGTTTTACAGAACTGACTACTTGTTAGAGTGAGTGGGGGGAAAAAAAACTAGACAAGAAAGGCAAACACACTTTCTTGTGACAACTCAACCTGGAAGAGGTGTCCACCAGCTGGGCCCATGTCCTGGGACTAGGTCTGTTCCCAGAGCAGTCAAGACAAGCCTCCAAAGTCACTGGGGAACCTTCTGTTGGAGTGGGACACCTGCTCCAGGGCCAGTTGGGTGGCACTGTGGAGTGCCATGGAGTGAGCCCAGGAATAGGGGGGTCAGACAAGGACCAGGTGATTTCATAGCTGAGATTCACATCCCAAACCCCAGGAGTGGTAGGAAAGGGACACATCTGCTCTGAGCAACAAAAGGCCCAGCACAAGCAGCAATGGCCAGGAGAGGGGAAGCAGCCCAGAAGGAAGAACCAGCCTGGGGGCATCTCATGGCCCCTCTTGAAGTAGTAAGTAAATCAGCCACTGTCATTGACCCTAGGAGAGGAATCAGTGGAGGCAGTCCCCCTCTGAGGATTCTGTCTCTGTCTATGAATCTGGCTCACTGTCCTTGGTTTTCTCAACTTGCCTTTCTTTCTTTACTTTCCATCAATCTCTTCACCTGGGCAGAGGTTAAGAGCTTTAATCTGGGAACTTGTGGCGAGTTCTGACATGGCCATATTGCAGACAGCAGGGTTCTCCAGCTAGGGGAATGTGCAAAGAAAACCTCTTGGCATGCAGGAGACTTTCAAAGTTTTATGAGTTTTATGATCTGAGGTTACTCCTCACACTGTTCCACCCCCTTCTCCAAGCCATCTGGGAACAGTCCTAGTTTGGGAGTCTAGGACCCTGGGGCTGCTGAGCTGGATCTCTTGAGAACCTTCATCTCACCTTTTGCTATGGTGCTAACAGGGTACCAGTAGTTGTGATGTGAGGGACAAGATTTGAATCTGACTTGAAATTCACATCTACATCTATCTGCTTGACTCCACAGACCATCCTTTGAAACATTATACCACTTTCAACATCCTGAAATGTTATGAACTTTTCTAGAATTTCTGAATGAAACTATATTTTTTCCTGCTTTTCACATTATCCTCTATTGAACTCTGCTGTTTTATATCTGCATGAATTTGGGCAGCTAATTTACCCTATGTAAAAGTAGTCATTGGATAAGTATTTTTTTAATTCAAGTAATAGTTGACCCATAATGTCGAATCAGCTTTGGGTATAACATACATATCCATTTTTTATTATCAACTATATGTCCAGTGTGAGATCAGTCACAGGAATAAAGGTGAGTAAAGTGGGTAAGATCCCTGCCATCATTGAGATTCCCTTATAGTAATTTCATTATATTATAATATCAGTAGCTTCCCATTGTTCATAAAATTAAACTAACTTTCTTAATATGGAATACACAACACTACACTCAGACTGGACAGTTAACTTCATGAACACTGGATCCATGTCAATTTTGCCCCCCATTAATGTGATATTACACACAGTGCTAAGAATGTAGTAGGTTCAAAACATATTTACCTTATTAATGAAATCAAGGTCATACATAATCATATTTCCTACCTCCTCAGTGTATTTTGAACTATGTTTCTTTTTTTCTCTTTTTTAACCTTTTTTATTTTTTTAATTTTTTAATTTTTTCAGTGATCCAAGATTCATTGTTTATGCACCACACCCAGTGCTCCATGCAATATGTGCCCTCCTTAATACCCACCACCAGGCTCACCCATCCCCCCCTCCCACTCCCCTCCATAACCCTCAGTTTGTTTCTCAGAGTGCAAATTTATCATGGTTCATCTCCCCCTCCAATTTACCCCAATTCACTTTTCCTTCCCTAGAGTCTTCCATTTTATTCCTTATGTTCCACAAGTAAGTGAAACCATATAATTGACTTTCTCTGCTTGACTTATTTTGCTCAGCATAATCTCCTCCAGACCCTTCCACATTGATACAAAAGTTGGGTATTCATCCTTTCTGATGGCTACATAATATCCACTGTGTATATGGACCACATTTTCTTTTTTTTTTTTTAAGATTTTATTTATTTATTTGACAAACAGAGAGAGATTACAAGTAGGCAGAGAGGCAGGCAGAGAGAGAGGAGGAAGCAGGCTCCC